>WOVY01000589.1:0-35549 GCA_013436015.1 Rhipicephalus annulatus
GGGCTCAGCGAGGGAGACGACGAGTAGAGATTATTCAAAGGCGAGCCAACAAATGGCGTGATAGTCGGTAAGCACGGTAAAAAGTCGGCTGTATAAGTAAAGGCAACATGTCGTAACTGCCCACAGCAGAGCGAGACATTAGCGCTTCTTGATTGAATAATTGCGCACCGAGGCCGACAACACCTTGCTGGCACAAGCAATCACACGATAGAGCCCACATTGTTGCTTAATTAGCACAGTGCCGATTTCATAACCACTAGAGTCAGTGTGGACTTCCGTCAGCGTTGAAGGATCAAAGTGTCCTAGAACAGGGGAAGACGTAAGCAGAGTAACAAGTTTGAAGACAGCTGCTGCCTGGGAAGGACCACAGTTTAAGGGCACGAGTTGTTTGAGCGTCTGTGAAATAAGTCTTGCATTACGAAGAAGTCTTTGACAAACCGCCGCAAGTATTGGAGCAGAGCCCTACAAAGCTGCGAACGTCCTTGGTCGCTGTCGGTTCAGGGAAGTCTTTCACGGCTCGAATCTTTCCCGGATCAGGCTGTACGCCAGAAGCTCCAACACTATGTACTAATGATTGTAATGCGTCGGTGCCAGAAGTGGCATTTGGACGAATTAGCTGAAGTACGGCAAAACAGAACACTTCAAGAATAGCTATGAGATTCTCAAGGTAGCTATGAGACTCTCAAGAAAACACACTGAAGTGGTCTAAATAACACATACAAGTGAAATACTTTGATTCCAGAAGTAGATACTCCATCATTCGTTCGACAGCGGCGGGGCATTACATAGGCCGAAAGGCATGACCTTGAACTGGAGGGGCAATCAGGTGTTACTAAGTTCATCTTTTCTCGGCCCATAGTGTCCACAGCTATTTACCAGTACCCGCAACGAAGGCCAATGGTAGCGAAGTGCGCGGCATTATGCAGACCATCGAGGGCGTCGTGAATTCGTGGTAAAAGTGGACGTCTTTCCTTGTTTGGTTGAAGTGGCGAGTAAAGCGCCATGATCAGTCTTTTTTTAACTAACCTTACCGGAGATGCCCAGGGATTGGAGGATGGCTCTATAATGTCCTTTTCTAGCATTTCGCTGAATTCCTGCTAGATGACGCCGCCAGCACCCTGTAAGGGTGGCGGTGAACAGAGTTCACATCCCATTTGTTCTTCCCATAGTGGACAACAGACGTATGCCGTAAATTTCGATCACTAAAAACCAACATGTCTTTGTAGTACCCGAGAACACTCTTGAGGGCTTCAACATGTCCAGGTTATTGCTAGGTAACAATATTGCAGGAACCAACAGTATGTTTGTTCGCTTTTGGTTTATCTTTCACAATCATGGACATTTTGCCATACTGAAATAAACGAAAGTTCTAGCACAGTGTCTTTCTAAAGGTTGTGTTTTTTTTCTTTTTGCTGTGGGAACATTCAGTGAATACTAACAAAATGCGCCATTTCCGGTATGCGAATGGATGCACCATGTCGCTATCCGCTCTCTAATTTGGTACACTACACGTGCTGAGCACACTATGCCTGCAGGAAGACATAACTCGCGCACGTGCAATATAACCGCTCTTTCAATGAAAAAATGCACCTACTCACGTACGTTTTCACAGACACAACCCTGCTGTGTTAGTTTCCACACAGTTAGTTGGCAACAAGTCACTAAGATATCGTTCTAAAAAACCAGTAACCCTACTTTTGACTTCTATCACAGCCGGGTTTTAATGTCTATTTTCAAGAAACTTTTTGCACAATTAAGGCTTCCGCAAAGCTTTTTTCCGTGGTTTAGGCAATTAATTTTACATCTCATGCTGAATACATTAGCACTGATGTCTTACAGATAATGCTGCAGTGCTTGTGAACATTTCTTTTTTACTCTGAGTAATGAAATTTCTTGCCTATTTGCCAGATTGATTGTGTTGGTATTGAAACTGCATTGTTTTTGTTTGGCTGTTATTTGTCCTTTCCTTGATTTATATTAGGCCAATGCTAATGTGTATGTTTTAAATTCGCTTTCTGTATCGGCTTGAGGAGATGCTCACACTTTAAAGTGAACAATTTTATATCCACAATATCCACGGTTTTCCCGTTGAATCAGTTACGCAGTATAGGTAATTCGAGGCCACCATTTCAAGTGACATGACGTGGCAGGCACACATTTCATTAATCTGCACTTCTGTATTTCGGAAACTCTGTCTTTCAAAAAGGAAGCTCGCAAAAGGTACTGCGAATGTTAAACTTCAAGCGTAGAATGGTATTATTAGACCTAAATTGAAATATGCATCGGCGGTGTGGGATCCATACACAAAAAAGAGATACAGAGCCTAAAAGCACTACAGAAGAATTTGATCAGATTTATATATAATAAATACAAAAGGTGAGATTTCCCAACTCAACTCATGAAAGCTTATAAAATCCCTCCACTACCTGTCCGCAGAAAAATCAGTCGACTTAAGTTCTTGCGTAATATTTTAAATGGCAAGCTTGGTATGTCTTGACCCTCATATTTTGTGGCCACTACAGCCATAAGTACGCGCAATACTCAAAAACACACCTTTGAACACATTTGTTTCGAGGCAGATAATATTTATGAAGCCCTTGAGCAACATCTGTTATGTTGAATATTAAATCGCTGAGACTGTTATATAATTTATTGTGAGAGTATTGCATTTTTGTGCACTGTCTTTTGTTTCTTTGTTTAAAACTTACTCTATAGCAAAACTGCTGTATTGACTGTGGTGCTAGTATTGTTATTAATTACTTCTATTCTGTTCTCCTTGAGTTTGTAAACCCACTTCTGCCTGGGCCAACCTGACCTGCAGTATTGTGGACTAAGTAAATAAAGCAAATAAATAATCAATAAATATTAGAACAAATAAATAACTGTTCTGCTCCTTTCGGGCTGCGTTAATCTCGAAATAATAAACTTTTAGCAAGCTTCAGCGCTATCAGTATAGCTTCAAATAAACTTCGGTAATATTTCAACAAGTGTAAAATAAGGAATGCATAGAACCTGGAAACTAAATTTTATATTAAAAGAAATTTAACTCAATGCTAGTGTTCGACAAGTAATGCACCACCGCGCACCCACACGCGATCGCGAAGCATCCCTGCATCTTGGTGGTGTGCGTGGAACCATTAAATAAACTGTAGTGCCACATCATTAAGAAGTTGATTACGCGCACGCCATTTCTCATGTTGCACTTTGGGTAAGTGCCGACGTCAGAAAGCAGCGCACCGACGCCTGATCCGGTCGGACTTTATTTGCAGCTGCTTTCATACACCTATTAAGGCACACTGAAGTAAGCAGTGAAGCTCCGATTGCGCACACACACGGTAGGGAGAGCACCAGCCACCACTTAAAGCCAGCGCTTTCATGAACATACTACGTCTTTAGATATGGTTTGACAAAGTAACACAGTTTGTAATGCTAAGACGCTGTTGAGCTCACTAGATGAGCATCTCAAGTAGCAAAATATCGGCAAAAAAAAGGTGCTGCGCTTACAGCTGGCCTGTACTGTAGCTCGAATAACTCAGAAACGAGAACATTATCATCTATATAGACAAGTTTGATGCTTCTCTCAGTTACTTGACAAATAATAGCGACGGAAAAGAAAACTTGTAGCAAGTAAGGTACCCGCACAAAATTTACCAACCACTTGGTGACAGCTGCACAAAGCCGCTCATTCAGAACATTCGCATTAGTTATCTGTCTACGTTATTGCGAAGGATAGATGATGCAATCATACAGAAAAAAAATCCTATTCATCACAGTGTGGGAATTTTCTTTAGGCGGTAGCGATCAGCTGCCTATATTAAGAGAAAGGTGAGCTGCTCGATATATGTTCATGTTAAAGAGACTGGGGGTTAAAATAGGGATACAACAGAGAGGTCAAAGAAGACCACGCCGACACACCTCCCTTAACTTCTCTGTTATGCCCATGACGGCACGCGCATTCTTCTTAGCATGTGCTGCCTGTGCAGCATTCTTTGGCTTCGAAGCAAAAGACCAGGGGTTCATTGGCGTGCCTTGTTAATTGGGTAGTGTGGACATCCTAGGCTTACCATTTATGTCAACTACGTTGGTGGCAACAGGGTAGCTAACGCTACGGCACAGCGTCCGCACTCAAATCACAGAAGACAGCAGGTTTCTTGGAAAGAGGTCAATGCTACAGTATACTTCGATACGGATGTCATGAGCAAACTTCATTGGCACATCTTTGTGGGTACGAGCGTAGTTCGAGTCAATAAGAATTTATCACAAGCACAGCAACCGCAATAGACGCATGACAATTACCAACACAATTGCTGATGCCAGAGTACCGTCACTTCAACTGCTCATACAACCTATTCATTCATGACTTGTACGATGTAGTTGCTGGCTCGGAGTCACTTGTCGGAGTCCGTATTCTACATTAGAACTACCAATATAACAAGTTGTATGTTTTTCACTTGCTTAAATCATGCACAGTGTTTTGAAAAGTACCCACCGTGACAGCTCTAATCGGATTAACTTGCGCGCTGATTCGGTCATATTTTAGGCGTGGTTAAAACTGCGCGAACAAGAAGAGATGGAAAAAACGAGAAACAAATAAAAAAGTGTCGAATCGTGGTGTCTTGCTTCCAGGAGCTACGTCCGAAAAATCTTAAAAGTTCTTGTCCACACTCCATGTTTCTCTGGTGCCATCCACCTGTCAGTTTGTTTAGCTTTTTTAACCTTACTCAATGTGACACTTTCGAAAGGATGATGTCACGCTACTAAGCTCGACGGCTCGTCTTCGAGTCCCGGCTACGATGGGCACATTTTAGGAGGATGAGGGTTGCGAGGTCACAGAGGCGAGGGGGGTGGAGCGAAGTAGAAGAGAAGGCTGGAGAGGCCGCGTATGTGCAATGAGGATATAAACACCGTGAGGAGGAAAGCCTAGAAAAAAAAGGGGGGGGGGGAGTTAGCATTGGTTAGCAGGCGTACGCATCGCAAGGTGACAGAGGGGGAGGGTAGGCGCATGCGCATTGAAGCGTGGGCGCCAGAGGTTCAATCACGCTCATAAGATGCTTTGCGTTTAAAACATGACAGAATTGTCTTCTGCAGTGCTTTGCTCACTCATTCACACAACGAGTGAATCATGTAGAGCCATAAAAGGAAAAATAAGGGACAACTAGAACAAGAAAACATGGAGAAGCCTGTATTTGTGGTACTCAGCTATGCGAATGCAACAGATATTTAGGTCCATTGATGTACAGAAGGCAGTAGCTATAGGCCTTCATTGAAGAGCTCTGATAAGGGAACAAATAGAAACAGCAAATGAATAAAACACGACTTGCCGCTGTGGGGAAGGGAAGCTATGACCTTCGCTTTGGTGTGCGTTGCACTACAAAATTTCAGCCCAGCGGTGGCTGCTTGCCCACCCCCTTTCTCGGGTACTTATGCACAAATGCGCAAGTTCCTAGGATTAGTGTAATCCTCGTGACCATGGCGGGAAATGGCAAGTATTTTATTGTGCTCAATGGGGCCACGTGATACATCAGCAGGCTGACGACCAAATAACCCTCGCAAAACAAAACCTACGGTAGTTGAGATCCTCATTAGGAGAGACTCAGTTCTGTCCAACAAGAACAGTCCCGCCAATCATTTCTCAAGAAGACTTCTCAATTCTCAGGTGGAGCGGCGTCTTTTTTGGGGATGAGCCATTAGAAGGTGCTCGAGAGTGCAACCCATTTGTTCCAAAGCTTCGCTGCACTGTAAACGAATGCAAAGGAGCGGCGTCCTTTTTGGGCATGACCCACTGGAAGGTACTCGAGAGTGCAATCAACTTCTGAGTACCAAGGCTTAGCTACACTATAAATGAATGCAATCGCATATTGCTCTGACGACTAGACCTGTCAAAAAACGAGCAAAATAAAACTCAGGAAAAAACAGGACCAAATACCGGTGCTCTCTGTTCGTTCGCCTTCCGCTTAGTTCGTTCTGTCTTACCGTAATGCATATAAATCAACAAGCCTCGCAAAAAACTCTGCAAGCTACTTGCCCTTTAAAGAGAAAGTTGGCGATGTCCATCATCTGAAGTGGGACGTCACTGACGCTATCGCCTTTAGTGACGTAATGATAGAGCGTGCCATCCCTTGCCGTTACGGCAGCCGCCACCTTTTTCGATGGACACGTCGTGAACAAGTGAACGATGGCTTGGGCTATTTCATTGGGCGCCACAACTTTCAACGCAGCTTCGCGGCTTGCCTCGTTCAAACCACTCGCGTTGTTTGTTAAAAAGTACAGCAAGCTGTCGATTACGTCTGAAGCCCGCACATTTGTAGAGTTGAGATACTCCTTGGCCAAAGGAATAATTACGTCATCGTAAAGCCGTTTTCCGTCGCTGACATCACTTCTGAGCAAGACCCGTAAAGTAGGCCGTCTCCTGGAGACTCGACGATGTATCACAAATCGAGGCAGTGGGGACGAAGCGAATGGGCGGCCCCAAGTTTAGCGACGCCTCCAAGAGCAGTTCGTAGGCCACCGAATGGAGGCAGTAGGCTTGTCCACAACTTCTTGGTTGGTAACAGCCAAGGTCACGGGATATTTGCGCGATGTACACTTTGCCGCTATCCGGGGTGTTCCATGAGATCGGCGCTGCTGGGCACGGACCCTGCGTTCCGATGCCAGTGCTCGTCGTTTGAATATTCGTGATGTCAAAGCAAATCATCACTTGACCACATTACCCCTCATCCATTACGATTCTAGAAGTATGGGTACAAGCATGGAAGAGAATAGCAGTAGCTATTCTAAATGAAGACTAAAGGGCATGCCTGAGTTGGCGTTAGTGAAATTTCTTGTATCCTGCCCTGATAAAGCTTCTAAAACACCCGTTTAACGTATTCTTGAACGAGTAAATATATATGGTTTAGTGGTTTTTTGGCTGCCTCGAACAGGCTGTAGAATGACCTTAAAATGCGTGTCTTGCTCTCGCCGTGATTTCAGTTTTTGTCACTACTAAAAGCCTTGTGCCACTGGCATAGGCCGGCGAACACATTCATGAGTCGGCTCATTCTCACTCATTCAGAGACCAGCGAAGGGCCGTCCGGCAGCTCGAGGTCGCACTGGCGCTGCAAAGGCGAAAGGGGGACACCCTCAGTAACCCGAGCGGCGCCGGGGCACGAAGGCCTTGAGGTCTAGGCCCGCGTGACATTAGGACTTCTAGTGTAACGTGAGATAGGGTGAACCCCACGCCCTGCGCGGCCGGAGGGAATCCCGCATGCTGGAACCCAATAAAGTTTATTCTCTCTCTCTCTCACTCATTCAGGGTAAAATTAAGCCGTGAGTCTGACTGAGTTCGAATGAGCAATATTTTGGTGAGATCGAATCTGAGTGCGTCCGGTTGCAAAACGATTCGTGGTTTTGAGTCCGAGTGAGTTCGGCACAGAAACATTTTCGTGAGCCTGAGTCTGAGTGAGTTCAAAGCGTAAGAAATATTTCTCGAACGGGTCTGCGCGGCGGCTGCATTTCCGATGGAGGTGGAAATGATGTAGGCCCGTGTGCTCAGATTCGGGTGCACGTTAAAGAACCCCAGGTGGTCGAAATTATCGGAGCCCTCCACTACGGCGTCTCTAACAATCATGTCGTGGTTTTGGGACGTTAAACCCCACATATCAATCAATCAATCGAACGGGTCCACGTGAGGTACACTTTTCTTTGCCGACCTATCATTTATATCGACGGAATAAAATGCCTTCTTATAATCTATGAAAGCTGCGTATAGCGGCTGGTTGCATTTCGCGCATTCTTTTATCACCAGACCGATAGCGTGAATATGGTCTATTGTAGAGTAGCCTGTGCAAAATTCTGTTTCGTATTATATTTGATTGAACTAATGTCATCGTAATTTTATTAGCTACTATATTTGTAAATAGCTTGTAGACGACAGTGATCTGATAAGCCTGAAATTCTTCAAGCCATTGACGTCCCCTTTCTTTTGGATTAACATGACGTAAGCATTCTTCCTGAATACTGGTAGCCTCACCGTCAAGAGACACTTCCTATACAGGGTGAACAATTTTTCTAACACAATCTCTTTACTATCTCACAATAGGTCTCGTGTTGCCTTATCCTCACCATCGGCTTTGCTTCATCGCAATCTCTCTAGGGCTTTCTTTACGTCCCCTGTCGCTATAGTGGTGGGATGTCAAATTCCTTTTGGCTGTTACTGCTTGTTGCGATATTATCCTGGTTGTGTGGGCTGCTGAACAGATCTATGTAGAGCTCCTCTGCTACTTCAACTATCCTATCCAACTTGATCTAATTTTAGCCTATGCACAAGTTTGCCTTCACAGCTTTTAGGCTTCTTCCGTTCTATATGGCATGTCCAATTCTCTACGCGTTATACCTCCTTACGTCAGCCACCTTACGTCGCCTACGCCTTTTATTAATTTGAAAACTTAATTTCGCCAGCTGTATTTTGTCTGTTGAATTCGAGGCTTTTGTGGTTTGGCTACTCTCACTTTTCTTTTCTTCTCCGGGGATAGCTTGCCCATGTCCCGTGAAACGTTGTACTCCCGACTTCCACAGCACACTCGTTAGTGATACTCCTCAAGTTATCATTCATTGCGTCAACACTAACATAAGCGCCCTCGGTTAAAGCCGGGAATTTATTTTAAGCGACACCCTGAATTCCTGTACTTTCTCTTTCAGCGCAAGCTCATAGTTTGCTTCTTGCGTATCACTTTCTACCGTTACTTTCTGAAGTCTAGTCGCATTCAAAGCTACACTTCTATGGTCACTGCGCCGGATCTTGCTAACTACTTCCACTTCTTGTACAATGAGACAACCTGAAAAGTCATTCAAGTTTGCTAGCCAGCACAAGGTGTGGTGGTCGCTCAAAACATGAGGGCCTTCCATAGTGGTAGGGGCGAAACTTTAGCGCAGCCCTGGTGTAGCAAGGTACTCTTATTCTGTTGTGGAATAGTTGCCTTCTTGCGTCAATAGCGACCAGGTAGCATAATTCATAACCTATTCCTCTCCGTTAGCCTTCTGTAGAAAAATGGCGCTGAGACCTACATTGTTTGCGTCAGTGTAGATTTCCGTATGGCTGTCTTTGTCGAAACGCGCAAGTATTGGAGGGGTCTGCAGGTGTCGTTTTAATTTCTGAAGTGCTTCAATTTGCGCCGTTTCGCACTTAAAATCGACGTCGGTATTCTTGAGCAACGTTAGGGGCTTTGCGATTCGTGAAACGTCCTAGGCGAAGCGTCTGTAATAAGCGAACAAGCCGAGAAATCGGCGCATGGCATTCTTTTCGGTGAGTGACGGGAAGGCGGCAATGGCAGATTTTTTTTCGGGTCTGGGTGCACTCAAAACAGGAGCTCCTTGCACGCGAATGGGCATTTCTATGGCTTTAAGGTGAGTTCAGAGCTCCTGATTGCTTGAAGTGAGGATTCGAGACGCTGGAGGTGTTCATCGAAGCTCGAGTAAAACACTTGACAGTAACGAGGTGGTTCAAGTAAACAAGGCAAGTTTGCCACTTTAAACCAACCAGGACTGTATCCGTGACTCGTTAGAAAGTCGCAGGTGCCGAGCAGACACCACATGGCATGACCTTGAACTCGAATAGGCCATCCGGTGTTGTGAAAGCAACCTTTTGTTGGTCTCTCTCGTCGACTTCAATTTGCAAATTGCCATTCTTGATGATGATTTGATGTATGGAGTTTGATCTCCGAAAACCGTCATATGATTATGAGAGACGCTGTAGTGGAGGGCTCTAGCAATTTCGACCACCTGTGGTTCTTTAACGTACACCCAAATATGAGCACATGGGCCTACAGCATTTCACCTCCATTGAAAATGCAGCTGCCTAAGCCGGGATTCAATCTCGCGACCTGCGGGTCAGCAGCCGATTACCTTAGCTGACCACCGCGGCAGGGCAATAGCCGTTCTTGAGGTCTACCGAAGAAAGGTACGTCGCATTTGTGGAGTTAATCTACACAGTAAACATTTTTGCACCCAAAAGGGTGTAAAAGGGTGCTTTTACGAGAAAGCACCCTTTGCAACACCCTTTAACACCCATAAATGGTCGATTGAAAAAAAGCACCCTTTTGTTTGGGTGCTTGCCTCGATAGCACCCTAAAATAGGCTCTAAGGGTGCTTTTGTGCCTGAGAAGGGTGTAGGTGCCGATTCATCGGATGGAATATGCAGCATAAGAAGAACACATAATTATAATATTTGGGATTTTACGTCTCAAAAACCTCGATATGATTATGAGGGTGGTCGTAGTGGAAAGCTGCAGATTTTCACCATTTGGTGTTCTTTAATGAGCGCTCATATCGCACAGTGCAAAGGCTTCCACATTTTCGCCTCCGCCTTAATTCGACTGCCACGGCCGGCATCGAACCCGCGACCTTCGGATTGGCGGCTGAGCAGCGCAGCTAGTGCACGAATATGTGGACCTTGCGTTAAATGACGGCCTAATTGACTTAGAATGTGTGAAGGTGCTCTCCGAATACAGCAGAATGTCCGCAGAAGCAAAGCGCGTTTCATCTATAATGGCAATTAACTGCAATCCATGTTACGAAAGCTTTCCTTAGCGTTGGTTATAAGCTACATGTTTGCTGTGGATTATATACAGAAACATAATGTTCGCCCGAGTATGGGTGTGTGTGCGTGAGCCTGCGCATGTGTTCGCGTGTAAGCGCGATTGTGTGTACACCCGTGCATGTGCGCGTGCGCGTGTATGTGCGAGTCCGTGCTTGTGTTAGCGTGTCTGTGCACATGTGTACGCCCATGCATGCGTGCGTTTACGGTCGCGTGTGTGTGTTGCCGTATGTGTGTATACGTGTATGTGTGTGCGCCTGTGAATAAATATGCGTGTGTATCAGCCCGTGCGCCCTCAAATTTCGTGTGTGTGTGCGGGGGGGGGGGGGCACTGCTTCTTAGTGTTTAAGGTCCCACACCTGTTCAGACTGGGAGTCTATATGGGAGGTGGCTTAAGAAATGGCGGTGGTCAACGCACTGTACACGGACTATTCAGTACATGGAAAACAGCTGCACACTTTCGTACCAAATTATTGCTTACGAACTTGCTGTGGTAGCTGATTAGGTCCGCTGAGGCGCTTCTACGCTCGAAAACGTGGGTTATGACCAATTCACACGGAAAGCCGTCACTGCACTTATGCACAACCATCGTTTATATTAACAACGTTTAACAAGAACGTGCCCTGCCTTTGCTACAGGTGCTTAGCTAGCTCATTGGGCAACCATATGGAATTATGTGCTGATCATGTGGTCAGCAAAAAGTTTGTTATAACAACCTCGGCACGTTTCGTGGTGCGTGACAAGCCTTGTAATAAACATCCGCGACTGTGGATTAATTTGTTCCAGCTTCGACTACGCATTCAGTGTTTGCGGCACCATACGCGGAATAGCCAGACACAGACAATGCGAAAAGAAATTCCTCTGGAAAAAGGTGTGGCGATGCTCTCCCGCTAATGCCACCGAGGACGAAATAATTATAGTTTCTGGCCATTCCATTGTGCACTTCGTTTTCCGCAAGATTTGCTTCACTATTTTTCGCCCACTGCAATCGCATTCCGTCAAAATACTCAAAGAACCCGAGGCTGGTAAAGAATCTGCGTCGCTGTGCGACTGGCTGGGAGGAGAGTTGCCGTTTACAAGGAGTCATTCCGCGCCGAACGACCGTCCGCCGTATGCGCCATAGCGTTTGCCTTTCGGCGCCGCCTTGGCGGGTTTTCGCTCCTCCCCCCCCCCCCCACTCACGCTCACCCCGGCCAGCGTTGCTCCCACAACGGCGGCGTAGATAAGCGAAGAGTTGCGTCGCCGAACACCTGCGTGGACAACTGCGGAGGAGGAAGGAGGAGGCACTGGCGCCGCCACGCCGCCGCCAGTGCCTCCTCCTTCTCTCTCTCAACGTTGCTCCCTCTGTCTCATCGTCTTTCAAATGCGTTGCGTTGGTCTGGGGTCTTGGTCGCTGTGTGTATTCTAGCGAACAGGCGCATATTCAATGGTGGTCGCGCATGACACCGTGTTCGAAGTGACGCTCGGATTAAGGAATATTCATGCAGTGGCGGACACGGACAACGTGGGCCTATTAACGGTGAGTGTACTGTTTTCGTAGGTAGTAATCATACAGCGCTAGCTGGGCGCCTGCAGCAGCTCTGCCGAAGTAGGCTGCCAGCCATTTACAACAGCATGCGTTCGCGGGCCTGTTGCAGATGCCCGATTAAACGTGTGACTTAACGAGTTCACACTGCTATGCGCGATGTTGTGTAAGTGCCTGCATCACTCATACAGTGAGTGATGTGATCACTTAACAAGGGCGGGATTAGTTGCTGATCGCACATTGTCTCTACACTGCACAAAGTGATTGATATTGTTTTAAGATGTGCTTTGGGCTACATCGTAATAACAATTCTATTATTACTCAAATGTGCAACGTGCTTCTGTAGGTGTAAGCGTAAAAAAAGAACGAAAAAGCAAAAATTATGTACAGAGGCGCGCTGTACGAAATGGCTTTTTTTTTTGCTTAAAGACGGTATAGTTGGAGGTGCTGATATGCCGCGATGCTCCCAGCACGTGCGCCTCGGTCTTTTAAGCTATTTAGGACAAGTGCCACCAGCAACAGGGAAAGATCTAGCAGACTTCCAAAAACGCGTTGTTGTGGCCATCGCCGTGTGTTGTTTTCCCTCGTTTCTGTTTGCTGTTTTCGTGCTTCGCTTTCATCTGCGATAATGTTCGGCGTTATAACAGAATCGAGAGAGTATACGTGACTGTTGGAGCTATGTGCGGTTGCTCTAGCATAAGCCATGGCTGCTGCAACGTAGTCGGCGTCCGCGCGCGTTGCCGCGTTCGAGCGCTCTTACTTGCGTGATTGTGTTTAACTGAGTATTTAGGCACGGGTTACGTTTGTAAATCCCGTAGTCAATAATCGCTAACAGCGTGCCCCTGATTGCCATCAGAGGATGGGCTTGGTTGTCGAAATATGCCAGACGCTTTTTCTGAAAGCAAGCTTTGAAATTTTTTTTTAAAGAAGTGCTTTAATACGTGCAAGGCAGTGCCTATTGCAGGCCCGCAACTCTTTAAAAACTGGACGAGCTATCACATCTTTTATCAAATTACAATGAATTAAGATGATTGAATTATAGATGACGAATTTCTGTGCTAGATTAGGTGCACAAAACACATGTTCGCAGCCCTACGTCTAGAAAGCAGGCAAATAGGAAGCACAGCGTCAAATTTGGATTAGATTCCATTGACGGAGCGTCTTGTGAGGGTAGAAAGAACGAGAAAATTGTTCATTTTTGAAGCCCTTATAGACGCAGTCAGAATTGCACTGATTGGTGACTTGTAATAATTCCTCAGATTGTTAGAGGCGTGATTAAAGTCAGTAAATCTCTTACTTTTTTTTTGCAGACCTCTTCGCTAGTGCCACGCCCAAGATCATTTGTTCTCATGTAAAAGAGAAAGCAGAGATGTCTTCACTGTTTGTACATGAAGAGGTGAGTTTCTTGTGCATTTTGATTAATGTTACATGTTCTGAGCGTTGTACTTTAGGAATTGTTTTTCACACTGGCTCACCACCCTATAAGGAATTTGATTCTTAGGTGAGTTCAGGCTTTCATAAGTGCCATTTTCGAGCTGTAGTCTTACACTTCACCTCATTTCGGGAATTTGCTGTATGCTGGAAAACTCTCATCTTTATCATACGAAATTATTAGAATGTATGGGTTGTATGCTTCGAGTTCAGTGTAATGTCAATTACTCGCCATTTCGAAGGATATACACTACACAATCTTTATATATGGTGCTGCCAGAACAGCACGAACATCCTTTTAAGAGAAGTCATATTTGCTCTTATTACAGGATGAGAGGGTGCCGCTGACGTCCTGCGTAGTCTACCCCCCGGCCCCAGTCTAGAGCAAGCCTACTTCCTGAACCTCCACATGGATAACCGAAACATCTTTCGTGTCAGTAATGACGAAGAAGGAGTGACAGCACTGATGAGTTGATTTTTTTTTATTTTCAACATTGTCTACGGCCGCAAGGCCTTTAACAACCACCGTGATTGAGCGGATTTTTCTCGGCGTGAGTTTGGAGTTTATCAAAGAAGTTGTTCAGGCAGTACGACGCTGAAAATTTTAGTGTCACAATGCCTGAACAACTTTTTCTAGTGTGGTCATGGTAGATGAACAAACATTGTTATTTGTGTAAGTTATTTTGCTTAAATATAACTGGACCATTCCATGCCAAACGTCCCAGCCACTTTGGCGACCATCTGAATTGTATTTTAAAAAAAAAAGTGCTGACTTACTGCGTTGAAAACAGTGAACTGCTAGAATATTTCAGCGAGAAAAAAAGTTTTGTTCATGTGGCTGGCTTTTAACTTCCTGGCATAATGCCGTCCGTGTGCTGTTTGTAGAAAATTTCGTTTTAAAACTACCGCTTATTTTTTCTAAAGCAAATTCGGTCTACCTGTTAAGTAAATGTGCTTCTGTAAGGTATTTGAAGCTCAATAGTAATAGTGCAATTTTTAGTCACATTCGCTTCCAAGAATAAAGCCAAAATGTGTTATGTTTGCATTTTTTATTGCAATATTGCACTTTGTATGAATATCTGAGCAGTGAATATTTACTCCACAGAAGGTATATTTTGAGGAAAAAAATATCTTTAGACCTCTCAAGCTGCTGAAATATACGAGAAATTATCACGAATTTCACAAAATTGTGATTTTTGTCCGTATTGAGATGCAATTTGCTGCATGTTGTGATACAATGAAAACTCATTATTATACCTAAATTGTAAGAAAATGAAATTCTTTCTGTAATAAAAATCTTATCGCAAAAAGGACAGGAAAGAGCGCTGTCGACTGAATTTTATTGAAGGTGATACGAGCGTTTTTATACTGAGCACAAGACCAGGGCTCATCTGCAACAACACATGTGTGACCATGACAAAATAAGTTTAACCGAGAAAAGAATACTCTTTTTCGGAAAAGATAAGTGAAGGTGTACTGATGCATTGATCCTTGGCCTTCCTGATAAAGAGTTCTAAAATCTCTCATTTTTCTCCTTGCTTTTTTTTTCAAAAACCGTGTTTTATGAAACCTAGGACTACACTTACATTCTTTACGGTGTCCGGCCATGAGACTACTATAGCTCTTCTTAACATTTAAAGCATGCCGTCTTGCTTGATCATTGAAGCATTGCCCAGTTTGTCCTGTTTACTTTTCCACATGTTAGCGGTATCTTATACACATTAGATTGGCATTCAGTAAACCTATTCTAGTGATGAATGGTGCAAGATTGACTATTCCTGTTGCTGTAAGTACATGCTACTTTTGAAAGCTTGCAAGGGGTGGAAAACAACAATGTGATATCTGCTGGCTCTTTTCCTAAAATTGTGAGACACCTTATGTACGTAGTACCGTGTGACATGCAAAGGTGATTGGTCATTCTCTTTTTCTTTTGGTCCTGCTTCCTTTAACTTTACTTTCTGCAGGAGGGTTTCACAAACAAGTGTTATGATGCTGTTGGGGTATTGGCTGGTGCTATCAGCCCAGGAGTGCTAAGAATGTTCTGCCTTTTGATAGTGGGCATTCAAAATTAGTAGAAAGAGGAATTGATACCACATGTACTCAGGCCACCCTTCAGAAGTCATGTTAGCACAAGGGTGAGGTCAGGTTTAAAAACCAGATTAAAAGACTAAAAGATGCTGGGTATCCCAACAGAATCATCACACCCGTTTGCAAAACCCTCCTGCAGAAAGTAAAGTTAGACAGGACCAACAAAAAACAATGACCAAAACCTTTGCATGTTATACCACATCATGTGTCTCACAATTAAAAAATAGCCAGCACATATGATATTAGCGTGTTGTTTTCCACCCCTTGCAAGCTTTAAAAAGTGTGTGTACTAAACAGCAACAGGAATAGTCAATCTTGCCCCATTCGTCACGAGAATAGGTTTACTTAATGCCAATTTAATGTTTGTAGAAATATTTTTTATCAGGTAAACCAATGATCAGTGCATCACTACACGTTCACTTATCCTTTCCGAGAGGGAGTATTCTTTTCACGGTTAAAGATTATTTTGTACTGCTCACACGTGCCGTCGCGCATGAACACGGTTCTTGTACTCCGTATAAAAGCGCTCGTAGCACATTCATTAAATTCAGTTGACAGTCGTGCTCTTTCCTGTCCTCTCTGTCTCTTCCGAAAGTTGTCGCGCTGTGACTAGCACACAACCACGATGAACCAACTCTCCCAAATTAAGCTCTTGTTACGTAACACGTAGACCGAGTTTCGTATGAAAAGAAGGAGCGGTGCTTTTAAAATAAAATTTTTCACATACAACACCTAGACGGCATTCCAGGAAGTTCAGAAGGCAGCCACGTGACCAAATATTTTTCCTCTCCTAAATATTCCAGAAGTTCACTATTTTCAATGCAGCACGAGTTTTTCGAATACATTTGAGATGGTTGCCAAAATGGCTGGGACATTTGGCATAAAGTGACCCAGCTGTGTCATTAGCCTTAATTATGCATTACCTCTTTTGTTTTTTGTGTGTTTTGACTCAGTTTTGTGTTCGTTTTTAGCTTATTGTGTTTCTGATCATTGTATTGGTTTCTTAAGTATTCGCTAAAGTTATATGTGCAAAAACCCGTATATGTTTGCATGTACATCATTTCTCATAACCAATTGTTATACATCCAGGAATACAAAGCTTAATCCACTGTGATTATATACATTTGAAAACACTATCCATATATATTTTTGTGTGCATCACTTCTTGGGAACGATTGTGTACATGAAGGCATATATAGTGAAATCATGGTGATTGTATATATTTGAAAGAATCATAAGTATATATATGCTTGTATTTCATTCCTATTAACCGATTGTGTACATGAAGGAGTATTAAACTGGAAACCACTGGGATTGTAGATACTTGAAAGAATTATAGGGATATATTAGCGTATATTTCATTTGTAGTCTCTATGTACTTGAAGCAGTATACTAAACTGAAACCAGTGTAATTGTATGTTGCAAAGAATTGTCAATGAAGTGAAACTGAATAAATATAATAAACATTTGAGGTGTTGCATGTGTAGTGTACGTATACGTGAACGTATATCTGGTGAAAAAGTTGTGTGGCAGAAGAAAAGTTTGTTTTATTTGCCTATTAAATAAACGCAATATGCAAGGGCAGCAAGGCTTCATTTTCTGTAACGCGCATTATGCATATACTGTGAAGTATATATAGATCCAGCACAAGTTCATACACAATGGCACGCGTTTATATTTTTGCCCAGACGCAATGAATGGAGCTCGACAGGTGGCGCACCATTGATAATGAGGACCACTTTCTTCAAGTAGTGTGTAATCAGTGCATGCTGATATCTATTAGTGCAGTCTAAAAGAATACTGGCACCCCTGCCATGGGCACTCAACACCCTTGTGCACCCTTCTCGCACCTTCCTCAGAGGGTGCTAAAAAAGTGATGGACATCGAAGACACCCTTCCTTAAGGGTGTTTTTTAACACCCTACAGTTTTTTTACATGTACACCCTATTCTAAGGGTGCATGAAAAACCACCCTTTTTGGAAGGTGCTGAATTAACACCCTTAGGGTGTCGTCCACGGGGCAAGCTCATTTACACCCTTCTGGGTGTAAAAATTTTACTGTGTAGGGCAATGTCTATTCGTAGGAGCGGGTACGCGTCCTTCTTCGTAATTTTCTTCAGGCAGCGATAGTCGACGCGGACGCGTAGTTCCGTCCTTCTTCTTGACAAACACCACCAGTGACGCCCATGGACTGTTTAAAGGCTGTATGATGTCGTCACGTTGCATTTTATGGACTTGTTTCTTTGTGGCTTCGAGTTCTCGCGTCTAAACTCTGTACGGCCTCTGATGGAGTGGGCTGGCGCTTTCTCCTGTTACAATTCGACTCTTCGCGACAGGAATTCTCAATGACGACGAAAAACGGTTCTTGTATTTCAGTAGCATGTTTCTGACCTTTTCTTGTTTATGCGTTGGAAAGCTCGGATTAACGTCGAAAGCAGGTTGCAGAGCTTGAGTCGTTGGAGAAGATTCGGCAGACTAGATGAGCGTGAAATAGTTGCTGCCTTCTAGTATTTCATCGATGTAGGCAAGCGTCATGCCTTTGCTCACGTGCTCATACTCGTTGCTGAAGTTCGTGAGCATCACTGTTGCGTTTCCATTTCGCATCTGAGCTATTCCTCCAGTGATGCGAATTTCATGGTTGATCAACAGCTGCTGGTCGCCTTGAACGACGCCTTGCATTCTTGCTGATTCATGAGTGCCGACGAAAATGCTGATAGTGGAGCGAGGAGGAATGGTTACTTTGTCATGCAGTGCATTCAAGGCGCGCCTTACCGATGGCGTGTGTGGCGGAAGCATAGTGCCTTTTCTGCGGATATTGTTATCGACTTCGTTCTCAGGTCTATAACGGCACCATGGAGGCTTCAAAAGTTCATAACAAGGGCGACATATTTCGAGCAATGCTGTCGTACGACCAAGCTTCCCGGATAATTCTGGTGGTTAATTGTGACTCTGGCTGTGCACATTCCTGCCAGCATTACCAGGTGACTTCCAGCTGTACGTACTTGGAGTTTTTCCCAAGTGGTCCTAACATTCTTCAACTTCGCGGCGAAAGGTCCATGGATGACGGAATAGTCGGCTCCAGTGTCGACGAAAGGGGTAACTTGTGTCCGTCGAATGTTATATCGAGCTCGCCAGTTCGTCGTCTTTCGTTGCAGTTGGGTCATGGCATCGGGCCACGGCTACGTCGGTTTCTTCCGCTGCTTCTAGGTGGCGTCATCAGGTCTCCTTCCGGCCAGTAAGTTTCGATTTCAGAGCTCTGCCCAACTTGGGGCGTCTTTGCGTTTCATCGCATCGTCGTCAGCGCCAGCAGAGGGTTTTCGGTAGTTCATGGCCCAGCAGCCGCAGCTCCATCGGCTGCTACTCTTAGCTTTTCGAATATGGGCTTGCGTAACGGCCCCTGTTGGGGCTGCCGTACTGCTGTCGTCAATGAAGGGGCCAATAAGCATAGAGTTTCCTAATATACACTAGAGGGAACTCTGGCGCTAGTGTCTATGGGAGCTGCAACGCACGGCGCTTCAGAGAGCATGGGAATGATGGGTAGTACACACATTTCTCTAATTTTTGTACTTCTGGCCTGCTTCTGGCTCCGTGTGTGTTCATGTGACTTGGCGCTGTTTTTTTACGAAAAAAAAATCAGCAAATGTTAAGTGTTAACGCTTCGCAACCTTATTTTTTAGGCTTACTATTCTGAATCAGGCCACAAAGTTCAAAAGGGTTTGTCTTTTTTCTCTTGAAAGCAAAACCTTAACAGCAATAAACGAAGCCGCAAGTACGATTCACCACCCGCAAGTACGAAGACAGATCAAATGTGTGTACTACCCATCATTTCCATGGTAGCTGTACGATCGCAGCGCCCGAGTCCCCTCTAGTTATTTTAGGAAACTCTATGACGGTAGGGTCCATGGTGTGCGGAATGGGATGAGCATTGATGTGCCCATCCTGTATTGGTCCAGTATTCATCGATGTCGCTCGGTGACTGGCCGTGTTGTGCGGGCGCTGCGTTGACGTGGCGAAGCCGCGTGGGCCCATAGGCGGTACTGGCAGCGGCGGTATGTGTACCCAGCTTCTCCACAGTGACAGCATAGTGCGCGGTTGTTAAAGGTGCACCAAACGTCAGTCTTCTTTGGTGTGTAGCCCTCAGCGACTGGTGGATGGTATGTCGTCGGTGGTAGTGACGGCAGTGTCTGGCGACAAAAATACGACGGCGTGGCTCCTTGACGTGAACGGGGGGGGGGGGGGGGTATAGTGTAGCATCGTACTGCAGCAGCGTAGTTCATTGCTTGCGGATGAGGCTGCAGCGCTTCGGAAACTCCAAGCAATTGTGCAACTTCTTCGCGGACAATGTCGGCCATCGAATTAACTTTGGGCTGCGACGAAGGCAACAGCTTCAGCAGCTCCTTCCGCATGATCTCACGGATCGTTTAACATATGTCACCGGAGCCGAGGGCATGAACAGCTGTGCTGTCTTGGATTGATCGGCGATCGTATTCTGACGGATACGCAATTCCAACTCATCTCGATTTTCGTAGCCTCCGAGACAAAATCTTGAACTGATTTGGGTGGGTTCCGCACTAGACCAGCGAACAGGTCTTGCTTTACCCCTCGCCTGAGCAAACGAACCTCCTTCTCCTCGGTCACGTAAGGGTCAGTGTGGCAGAACAGACGAATCATCTCTTCCGCAAAGATTGTGACGCTTTCGTTCGGAAACTGCGCTCGTGTTTCCAGCAAAGCAGTGGCTTTTTTTCCTTTCGGACGACGTTTACAAACGCAGCAAGAAAGCTGGTCCGAAAATTGTACCCATGTCATTGTGCATTCCCTGTTCTTGAACCAAGTCTTTGCTGCGTCCTCCAGATAGAAACACACATGACGCAGCTTGTCCTCGCAGCTAAGTAAAACATATCGATCTCGAAACACACTAAATAAGACATTTCTTAATCCTTCGTCACCGCGCACAAGATTCGCGGTTGCATCCTTTAATCTTATTGGATGATTTCTAATGCGCGGTTCTTACAGGTTCAAGCTGCGACAGAATATTGTTTTATTTACTTCAGTTCGAGCATTTAACATTTCACGTTATATTCTATGTCCGCAAGTATTAGCATTCGTGGTCTGGCTTATTGAACAGAAACGAAAATCCTATATTATACAAGCAAAATGATGTAGAACCTAACACTACGTATAATGAAAAATACATCAACACATAATTGAGTATGCCAAATCGCCAAACTTGTCTTATGGGTGTCCACTTATTATCTTTGCAACATGGTGTTTAATACGGAAATCCTTCTGCAAAAGTATAGCAGCATATAAACCTTATGTGAAATTGCTGCCATCTGTCTGCCATTGTGCGCATAGCTGCCATGTTAGAGGCTCCACGCGGCGCAGTACGCACAGGTCCGCGCGTGTTTACGTAGACGTATACCTAAGGCGTATCAATGTGAGACGTGCATTGGGTGATAATTGCAATGCCAACGTATTGCTGCGTCTCCTGCAGTACACAGGGAGGAACTCGGAATGCTGAAGGAAAGAGGGTTAGCCGTAAACTTTGTCTGTCGTTATTTTTATTCTTTTTTTTTTGAAGCGGATGACATTTTCAGCATGAGCCCTGACTACTACTTTCAAAATACGCGTTTCAGTTCTCCTTTTTAAGCAAGTAAGACGTGCAATAGCATTTGCATTCGTGTTCCCATAAATTGCTGCACACTGAAGCAAGCCACTCTTTGCGACGTTTATGCTAGCAACCCTAGCAACCGTTTACCAAGTGAAGGCGACTCGTATGATTTCCGCAGAAGCCACCTTCACGCAATGGGCTTTATCGCGGTTAATTGCATGTGCCTGCATTCCGTTGCATGTGCCGAGCACATTGAATGCTTGACAAACCTGCGCAGTCGTGCGCAATTCATCGCACAAAGCAGCAGTTTGTAACACTCACGAAGAGAGAACGGAACAGCATGAAACAAGGACGCTTTAGAACCGTAGCTCCCATAGGCGTACCGGCGGGGAGGGGGGGGTCATGTAGGGCGCCAGCCCCCCACTGAGAATAGTAGTCACTTTTTCTGCGCCCTGGGGCACCCAACAAGTAAGGTGAAGTTTTTCATGACAACAGTAATCACTCAATTATGTTCTTACGTGAGAATGAAAATGTTACGAGGCAGTGTTCAACATAGTGAAGTTTTGCCAACATTTCCTCTGTAGTGATTTTCCTTGTAGGCTCTTTGCGGTGCGGGTCACCTATGTGATGCTTTTACGCCTTGCGCTGTAGTATTTCAAAGCAGGTAAGCGCTAAACAGGGGCCCTATATTATTGCATCACTTGTTCATACTTTCAATCTGTTGTGACTTGTTGATGAAGTTACGCATGAGAACGAGCAAACTATTTAAAGACTGGCCAAAGCATTCGCTGCTTCCGGAAAATAATTTTCTTCAAAAAGGGCATATTGTCACAGCTGCTCTGTAAACTGTTGCGAGCCGATGAGTGTGTCGAATCGCTTTGGGCGTGGAAATGGGGCTAAGGGCATCATTCCTCAGTTAAAGTGCGATTGAACATCGTGGATTTTAAGAAGGCGAGTCGTGTGTCACCTCTGTGTATGCTAATTTAGATCAAATTTCAAGCGCATCAATGAAGTTCTTTTTTGATATATATATATATATATATATATATATATATATATATATATATATATATATATATATATATATATATATATATGGGAGGAGCCACCTCACGTGGTGTACCGCAGGGATAAAAATCTGAAGGACATTGTTGTCAGAGCAAAAACAAAACCCCCCAAATTCAATCAGGGTGTCATCCCTGCAAAAAAGCTCGATGCAAGGTATGCCCACAGATGGTCACAACACGTGAATCCAAAGCGAACTTCTCGGATTTCGAATTCTGCATAACTGAAAGCCTTAATTGTGACTCAAGTAACGTAATATACATGCTACAATGCAACATCTGCGGACAAGAATATGTCAGCCAAACAGACACGCCATTTCGGCTGCGGTTCAATAATCACCGGTACCACGCCACTTCACTGCTGAAGCTACCTTTATCTAGACATCTGCGCCTGCCAAACGACACTTTTGAAAATATCAGCGTAACTCTTTTGCAGTCTGCTTTCTCAAACAGGCGCGAGCGCGAACAGCGTGAGGCATATTTTACTTTCAAATTTAGAACATTAGAAGCCGGCATCAACGAAGACCCCGGAAGACTCTCCTGCCTCCGAGAAGTAAGCCAGGGGGAAATTGGTGACAAAAATTGATAGCTGGAGACCATGCTTGTTTTTTCTGACTGACTCGTACGTGTACACTGTCCTTTCTTATTTTTTTTTTCACATGCGCATACAAAGTGTTTACGCTCGCCTTCCACTTGATGACCATTGAAAGGAAATGGACGAAGATGAAAGGTAAAGAGCCGACCGACCTATTAAGGGAAAACCCTTTCCTTGCACACGCCTTCGCGGATCCTCCCGCCACCGCGGCGACAATCTTGGGTGGTCCGACACACGTCGAGAACTGACCAGCACGGGATAATAACCGGATGTGGACGTACACGGACATTTGGTTTCGTTCTCAGTGTTGACAGTGGTTCTTCCTCTTTTCTACTTTCTTTCTTTTTTCTTTTTCTTTTTTCTTTTTTGTTTTCCTTTTTTTCCTCTTTTTTTGCTTTCTTTGTTTCTTTTTTTACTTCTCTCTTACTCTAGCAAACATCTTTCAAGGCGAGAGGGACGCGGCAGCAACGAAGTTTGGAAGTTCATGTTATTATAACTGATCCTCTGATGAAGAGAGGACCCCTCCCAAAACTTTTGGGAAATAAATATATTCATCCTTGTTGACAACGCTCCCGTTGTGCCATATCCTATACCTTCACGAAGACTAACTGGCCCATTGAATTGTTACTCCCACTATATATATATATATATATATATATATATATATATATATATATATATATATATATATATATATATATATATCCCGGTGTACGAGTGAGGTAGGTGTGCCCTCCTACTCGCGAAACAGTTGGTACGCCACTGATTTCTCCCTTCTCAGAATTCCCCGATGACGTGCACTTGCTTCTAATTCAGCGTGAAACGTACGAGTCGCCTTCACTTGGTAAACAGTTGCTAGCGAAAAGGTTGCAAAAACGGCCTTGCTTCGGCGTGCAGCAATTTATGGAAACAGCAATGGAAATGCTATTGCATGTCTTGCTTGATTAGAAATGAAAGTGCAAACACGTATTTTGGGAGAAGTAGCCTGAGCTCATGCTGGAAACGCCATCAGTTCGAACAAAAAAACATAAAACAAAGGCCATATTTTATGGCTCACCCTTTTTCCTTCAGCATTCCGAGTTTCTCTCTGCGTGTTGCAAGAGACGCAGCAATACGTCGGCATTGCGGTTATCAGCCAAAACACGCCTCACATCGATACGCTTTGCGTATACGTCTACGTAAACGCACGTGAACCTGTGCGCACTGCGCCACGCGGAGCCTTTAACGCGGCGGCTGGGTGCACAAAGGCCGACAGATGGCAGCAATTTTGCATGTCTATTACGCAGCGCTGCATAGCATGAGGAGACCAGTGAGATCTAAGCAATGGTTGTCCTATTCCGATGGGGACGGAATGAAACAGAAAAACAAGATCGCCTATATATACATTATTGTGAATGCATGTTCAAAAGGCACCAGCGGTCAACCGTGGTGCAGCTACCCTCGCTCACAAAAAAAAACTGTGCAGCTTGACAACGTGAAGGCCCTGAAATATAGCCAGCTAAACAAAACAATTATATGTACAGTCGTCATCTTTAAAAAACGGAACAGGAAAATATGTGCAGTCGTCATCTTCATAAATCGGAGCACGGGGTGCGTGACAGACAGCCTCGCACTGCAAAATGGCACGTCGCAGAGGCAGAATGTGAAAAGAAAGGGAGACAGTGGTGTAGGACCTTCCGCTTCCCACACTTCCGTTAGATCTGCTTACTTTTTCCGGTTTCTTCTAGATATGCTTTTGTTGGGGCATTTCAGCCGACAACGATTGTCTTTGATTACGATTGTTGCTATTGTATACGCTCCGAAACGTTCAGGACAATGAAAAAGAATAAAAATTTCACGCACGTCATGCTTGCTGTTGCTCTATATGCGGCTGAAAGATGGGCCAACGATATAATAAGCGCTCTTTTCATCCTCTGCGATGAGAACTTGACCTATGATAAGTATGACCTAAACCCTCTTGTCAAGTTGTCTTCTAGAACGACATAAAGTGACTCAGAGAAACTCGAAAAGAAGTTGCTGGCACTCACTGCAATGGCACACTAACTATTATTGTCAAATTTTGCCGCTGCACTGCATCAAGTTTGCGGAACAAGGCTGTTTTCATCAAGCTACCATGTTGCCTTAGACAAAGATGACGGTTGTATATATGTATGATTTACACAAATGAAAGCAAGCATAGTCTTGCAGATGACATTTAGTCTTGGGGTTTTGTCGGTGTTCAGTTGCCGCACCGCGTTTACCTAGAGAAAAGCTCTCCTGAAGAGGGCAATGGTCGCTGAAGTCGACGACATGAGCAACAGCGAGAGCATGAAGGACCCGGTGCCCAAGCCAAACGCTGCCATGTTGTCCGAGTCCACGTTCAGGGCACTGGCGCTTTTATCGACTCGCGACATCGCCATCAACACGTCCTGTAAGGCCACGTTGCCTAGCATTCCCCGCACACCGACGTCGAGGAAGCCGAACACCCCGAGCGGGTGGTTGGGCGCCACCACGACCCCATGAATGGCAGCAGCCAGATCGGCCCACATCAGTGCGCCATCAGAAACAGCCTGGAAAAAACAAAAAAAATCTACTATGTAAACTTTCTAGTTACAATTAGTTCCGCTCTGACTTGAGAGTAAGGTCAAGCCGCGCTTCTGCGCACCACGCTGGGAAACTTTCAATTTAGCGCTTAAATTTTAACGATGATTATCTCGGTCTAATTACGTGCGATTTCCTTGATTTTTGAATTATGGGCATTCAATAAATTGGCACATCATACAGCTTTTTATTATAAACAACTGCGCTCAAATAAATAATTAAAACGCTTGTTAATGAAACTTTCACTGGTATCGTCATTGTCGCTTTAGTTGCAGCAAGGTATTTCCGTCTCCACCTTGAGTACATGTGGGCTAACGACTGCAGTGCGATTGTAATGGGTATTTTATAAAAGCCTGGTATTGCCTTAAAGGACACCATGCAAAAGTTATTCAACGTCACGTGTATCGCAAGATTACCCTCCCGATTACATCGGTCCTAGATATCTATCGCCTACGAGAAAGGAGAAATAAAATTAGTGAGCAAGACGCAAATGCAAACAGATGCACTCAAGGTAAAAACAGATCAACTAATCTTATTTCTCAATAAGGTCTTGGAACTACGCTACTTTTCACTTATAATTTTGACACCAGTCGTTGCACGTGCAAGATAAATGCATGCTTAATTTGGATTTTGTGTAGTATACAGTGGAACCTCGGTGATACGAATATCACGGAACCATAAGAAATATTTGCATCATTCGAAATTTGTATGTCAAGAGAGCATGGAAGGCTTACATGCGACAAAACAAAGCTGATGTACGTTTTCATTTAGAGTTTTTCAAGACTGCTACTACTGCCCCGTCACGGTGGTTTATAGTGGGCTGCTATAAGTACTCGGCTGCTGACCTGCAGGTCGCGGGATCAATTCCCTGCTGCAGCGGCTGCATTTCTGATGGAGGTGGAAATGCTGTAGTCCCGTGTGCTAAGATTATGATGCACGTTGAAGAATTCCAGGTGGCAAAGATTTCCGGAGCCCTCCACTACGGCGTCTCTCATAATCATATGGCGGTTTTTGAACGTTAAACGCAACGTATCAATCAAATCAAGGACCACTAAAACTTCAGGAAGAGCTATGAATGGCTGTCAATGAAGTTTTTAGATATCGAAAATGATACTAGCACTCGAAAAGAAGCAGCCCATAAGCGCGTGTTCAATCATTGAACCAGGTGCGGTGTGCCCCGCAACAACATAGCCCCTTCCGAATTTCGGTATGCATTTTTGCGTGACAAAGAAGCACTACGACGAAAGTATCTAAAGAAGCGCTTCGACGCGGTAGACCATCCCAATATTTCAGAACGGTCCCATATTACGATTTTGTCATCTCGTCTGTTAGGAATCTTTTTTGGTAGCTGAATGCAGGAACAGCGCCACCTACAAGTAGTTACTTCGTCACTACGGAAGCGAAAAAACAAGGACAGAAAAGAGCGCTGACTTTCAACAAAGATTTAATTCCACGCTTCATAACTTTTTTGGTAGAGTTCAGGCTATTCCCGCATTAGTGCTACCTCAACAGTCGCGCATGTTGACTCCATCGCCTTGACAATCCTAGCTTTGTTTTGGTCCTCGTCCACGAGGTGTTTCTTGAAATGTCTGATCCACGAGGCCGGCACGTGTAAGAACCACAGGTCGGCGAACTCACTCATGAGTTGACTCACTCGGGCTCAGGCTAAGACCATGCCGTGAGTTAGAGCATGGGTGAGTCTGGTTTAGTATACTTTGGTGTGTTTGAATTTGAGTTAGTGTGATTAAAGAACATTTTCGTGAGTTTGAGTTCGAGGAAGTACGGCTCAGGAAAGTTTTTGTGGGTGTGATTTCGAGTGATTCTAAAGCACAATATTATTTTTCGAAGAGGTCTGAGTGAGTTCCGCTTACTTTTGCCGACCGCTATTCCTATCTACTCATCTTCAGCATTATTATCAGTCTTATCTCAATTCACGTTTAAACTCGCACTTATATTCCAAACCAGTATATCGCCCATGCATCATTTCAATAAATATTGATCTGAGGCGTGAATTGCGTGAGAAGGTACATTGACCTTTCCCAGGAAACTCTTCCAGAGAAGCTTTTGATAAATATACTTAATATTGTCATCTGTTTCAAGAAAAATGTCCACACTCATTTGCAACCATTCATGACTCGTATTCCAACGTACTACATCAAAATGCGCCAAAAAAGCACCGATTACATGAAATATTCGTTTCAAAGCGCATTGAGCCAAGAGTCGAACAAACTAATTCAAGGCTTGCGGACGTATGTGTCGGCTCACTCCGACTCACTCAGGCTTGGATCGAACCGTGAGTCCGAGTGAGTCGGGGTTAGTACTATTTCGGTGAGTACGAGACCGAGCGAGTACGCTTGAACAAAATTTTCTTGAGTGTGAATCCAAGTGCGTCCCGCCCAGGAAAATTTTGAAAGTCTGAGTCTGAGACATTATAAAGCGCAAAATATATTTAATGAGTGAGCCTGAGTACGCTCCAGTTTTTGCCGACCTATGGTAAACACAGTACAACGAGGACACCCCGCATTGACGCGTTAGATTTTAAAAAAAAAAACGTGGCGCAAATGCCCTCTGTATTGAAAGCGCGAAGGCAGGCGGGGGCACATTAGAGCCTCAAAGATTCTAGTATGCAGTCTCTGAGACCATAACGTAAAGCCTACGAGAAGGTTTATTCTGACCGTAAGAAAAGTATTCTTGTAACACCGTGGTTCCGACAATATAGCTGTGTGGCATGCACGGCCGTGCTAGCGTTTCCGCACTGCACGTGCTTGCGCGTCTTCCGCAACAGCGCCGACGGCACCTCTTCATACCTGTGTGGTAGCGTACGTTCGTATACAACGTCGCGGGGTGAAAATTGATTCGCAACAACGGTACAGTGGCTGGGCTGAAATCGCGGAGTCTAGACGGGTATGTCTTTGTGTTAGCTTCGTGTTAGCGTGTGACGACTCGTCATCAGAGTACTGCAGTTTCCACGTGCGCCAACAGTGTTTTACCGCCGACTACTTCGAGTGCATAGCACCGACTAATGAAACTGCTGCAATAAGTGCTGCAGAAATGCAGCAATGTAGACGTGCGAATGCTCTACCTTCGTCAAGCGTATAGGACACCGAGCGCGCCGAGCTGATGACGATTGAGATGATGGCGATATGATCATGAACAGTGACTGGCTTGTGCAGTATAAGGCGTCTCGATATGCTCTGCGATGCGTATCATGTGACGGGGTTCTTCCTCTCTACACTGGAAATAACCAACAAGCACCAAGGGAACGGGCCCAGACCTCGTCTTTGCCAACAGTAGGCGAGATTCGATACCACAAACTTATAACAATGACGACTAACAGAATTCACCACTCAACACAACATGCCCCATATGACCAATAAACATTTTATATAACTGCACACTGGTTCGCACGAATCTACATGCCTGAGGGGTAAATATTCCAGGCGATTTACAGCAACACCGAACGATCCCACTGCTTCACTCTCTCATCATCATTCACTTCGCGGATATGCCATGATTTGTTCTCTTTGTTTCGGTATCGTTCTTTGTCTCTGTCATTGTGGAGACATTCTCTCGCCCTCTATCTTTCCGACGCGTCCTTAACTTTCTTTCTGTGCACTTTTCTGTTTCTTTTTTTTCTCTGCAGTAGTTCTGCCTCTCTACCTTCTTTCCCTCCGCTTCCCTTCTCTTTCTCAATGCCTTGCTATATTCTGCAGTAGAAGACTGTGCTGCGCTCTGCTAGCGTGCCTGGGTGGTCACGACGCCGACGCTCGCCTTTGTATCGTGGGAATGCGGGGTTGAGTCCCGCCACGCCAAGGTTCCTTTTATTTTTCGCGAATAATTTCTCTGTTTCTGGGTGTTTCTTTTTAGTCTACCTCTCTGTGTCTTTGGCTCTATGCACTCGTTCTTTCTCCCATCTCAGTTATAGAATCCCAAGCTATGCAAATTTTCAAATGCATTCTAGGATCAATGCAGAAGAGCCAGAAGAGGACAGTGAAAATGTGAAAGAGAGGGCGTGCTGCTTTATGACAATGATAACTTTGTATATGCGACACATGGCAAACCTCAAGCACCAAAGTGTGCTGTAAAATGAAGAAATACTTGTCCTTGCTAGCCATACAAGCGATTGCGTAGTTGATAGGACTTTTTTTTCTTTCCTTGTACAGTAATAAAGACACTAAAGGCATGTGTCGACGCTATGGAAAGGTAGACCACTCGAATTCGCGGATGAGGTGGCAAGTCTCAAACATTTAATGTAGATTTATTTTCGAAGCGCCGTCAATGAGTTATAAATGGTACAAACTGGCACACGTATTCCGATGCGCTGAACTTGAATTTGACAGCAAAAATTAAACGCCTCAGTCTAATGCGCGAAATTTTCATTTCAGTGACTCTTCCTCTACCTCTTTCGATGCAGTGACGGCACAACCTAGTTCAAGAAAACCTGAAAGGTGTACCCTTCAGTTATTTGCTTCTCTTTTATTTGAACGTAGCTCGTGAGTTTGTGTGCGCATGCTTAAGCCGAGCAAACCATTCAGAGCTATTCACACTGGCTGGAAACTTGTGTTTGATTAATTGTTCAACGCATAAAACTAAATACTCCTCTAATAGACATTTACAGTATATTGATGGTCCTGTTTTCGCATCCCATAATGAGCTGATAGCTGAAACAGCTCCCTAAGCAGGCTTTTCCTTTTCCGGTGACGTACATTTCCGGCCTGGAACCGATCCCCGGTGAGCACTAAGACCAAGCTTTTCTTCTGTTTATCCTCGTCCTCTGCGGGTGCCCAAATAGAGAGGCGCAGACAGTCCTCGGAGCCGTGCACTGAGCCGCTTAGCCACCGGGTGCACGCCAGGCCGGGCTCCTGTGCCTTCCACATTTTTTAGGGAACCTGCATATGAACATCGGTTTCACACTGTATAGAAAGACATGGAGTGATGAATATTTTTTAAGCCAACATATTCAAAGGCAGCTGCCAAAGTTCATTTGGTTTATTAACTACCGCAGCTACTGCACACCATACACATCTATAGTACAGTATATGTGCGCACATATGCATTTAGAAGAATCCAGGTGGCATGACGCCTGTCTAATCAAGAAATTCAACCATTCTCAGTTAGAGGCCATTATAGCCGAGATTGCGAAAACGCAAGGTGGTCCTGGATTGAGAGTTAGACGCAGGTTCATAATCCACAGGATGTAAGTGTTAAAGTGCAAGATACACATTCAGGCTAGCTGAAAAGCTACAGTTCTCGCTCCGACCTCACTCAAGCTCACCGACGTTCAACTCGTACGGTCGAGCTCGTCAAGCTAAAGTGAGATTTCACTGAGGCTTAAAACAACCATTAGTCAAGTCAACCTATCGCTCACCTACACTTGAATGACGATAAGCTTGCCCGTACTTACTCATACTGAGGCTCAACGAAACTTTCACTCGACCTCGCTTCTTCATAGTCAGACTCACAGGTCGGTGTGAGTCCAGCTAAACCTAAATGAGTTTAACTATGGATAGCTTTATGGTCTGTTTTAGACAAAACAATCTACGCATCTCTACGAAGTGAATGATGAAGAGTGGGCGGGTGAAGCACTGGGGATCCTTCTCACCGAACATCAACAGTGGCATTGCCCAATCCAGCATGTAAAGTAAAGGAGTGACGAAGTGTACATACAGTTGGGGTAAAAACATTGTCCCGGAGAGTGTGTGTCGTGCTTTGATGTAGAAGATTGGTGTGTGGGACCGATTTAGAATTTGAAGAGCGCGGGAAGAACCATAATACTGATAGTAGTGAAACGATGAAGCACGCCTATGCGCGTGCTCATGCGTGGATCTTCTGGCAAGCTTCCGAGTGACGGAGACAGCTCGGCTAACCACAGAGAGAACAGTGGAAGCACAAGTTGGGCTATGCCCCGACTGCTCGTTTTGACCCTCCATGTCTGGGCTTCCCAACCAAGTGGCTTTGAAAGATGAAAAAGGAGGAAAAAAGCGCAGTGCCGTTACTGCCTCTCTTAAACGAGGGCACCTCCACAGTTAAGCGCAGGAAAGGGGGGGATGAGAATTAAAGAGACAGAAGAGAAGAGGTAAGAGCAGAGTGGTGAAAAGCATTCGATCACTCATATCGTGCACGCGCGTAAGAAACAAACGCGGGAAGCGCGATATACAGAAAGGCCCGCCGAGAAGCCGGGTGTGAGGAGATGCGCCCGTCAAGGGGAAGGGAGAGAAAAATAAAAGAAACCACTGGACAAGTGGAAAGAAGGTAGGGCGCTCCCGAACTGATAGTGAAGGGGAGAGATGTGTCTGCTGCAAAGGCTGAATGCGCCCACGTAGAATAGGAAGGGAAAAAGATAAGAAAAAAACAAGAAGGGAGAAAAAAAAGAAAAAAAAACGTCAGGCAGCTCCAAGCAGCCCACGTAAACAAGGACACGTGTAACTCGGAGCAGGAAGAAGGCGTGGTGCACAGAGCAATGTAGCAGTAAGGGAAAAAAAGCGTACTAAGTATACGCGCAAAGAAGGTATGCCACACGCAGTCGACTAGGACTTACCACCAAGAAGCCCAGCGGCAGAGTGATTTGCACGATTTATAACGGACGGGAGCCGGCTTCTTGATAACCAGGTGAGTCCTCCACGTTGATGCCAAACTGTTGGACACGAGCCTCGAAGGTGAAGAGAGCCCAAGAAGCGACATTGCGATCATAGCAATCTGGTAGGGCCCTGAGCGCCACTCGAAATGCTGTAGCAAGGGCGGTCAGGAGCTCGTTCCTTTTTTGGATCTCAGGTTGCTGTGAGGTTGCAGTAGCGGGCTCTGTCGTCGTGCTTCTGTTGACGGTGACGGGAACCGGCGGTTGTGAAAAAGCGCGCGGTGTCTGCATCACTGTCGAGCGCTTTTCGACGACAGTAGGGAGCTGCTGAGCTGCGGCCGAGAGCGGGGCAGTCGTCGTTGTGGTGGGGACGACCAGCGCACTCGTTGCAGGACAAGGGGCGGCCTCCGAGGTCGTGTCGCCGGTACCGGCGAGCGCATCCCGGAAGGAGCGACCCTTGATGATGGAGGCGTTGCTGCCAGGGGTCCTAGCATGCTGCAGGGCTTGGCGGCGAGTCAAGGTGCCATTAGTTGAGGCCATATGACCGCGGCTTCGCGATGGAGTTGCCAGGCTGGACAGCGGGGCTTCGTTTCGGCGTCGAAGTCCTCGGGTGCGTTCTGGACTGAGTACCGCCCCACCTCACTTCGGGTTGGTCTGGAGCAACGTTCATCACGGACGGATGGCTGCTGTTCTGGTCACACAGCGAAACGCTGTTCCAGGCCTGTTCGCGGCAGCCGTCGATACGCTGTTCTCGGTGTCAGTACAGGCTAGTCTGGGCATCGACCATCATACTGGGATGCCCGGAGTGGTTACCTTCTAGGCCGGGCCACGCTCCGGAACAGATTTCGCAAGCACGACCCACACTACCTCCTGAAGACGAGAGAGCTCTAGGTCAGCCGCAACGTTCACACTTCAAGAGTGCAACGTGAGTGGACGAACTAAAACATAAACTTCCGTTTCGCATAAGACCGCGAATGCGTGTACCTACGTGTGCGTTTATGTAGTGCGTGTTCTCGTGTTCGTGTTCGTGTACATAAAAGGTCTGTTTGTCCTAGAGCGTCATCTGCCCTTTTTTGACCAACCTGCGCCCACAGTTACCCACAATTTTTGGCAAGCCCACCAGGATAGATTGGCTTTACCTTCTTGCCGGGAGTCAGAAGGGCGCGATGAACTGATGGATTTAGAGAGGTTACACGCGATGGGGACGGACATGGATCTAACGGGATCAGCACTACGAGAATGGGTTGACGCGGAGCGCATTATCGAAAGGGTCCTTGGCGTGCAAGTTCGCGACCAGCAGCGAAAAAGAATAGCGCCGGAGGAAAGACGGTTGCAAGCCATCTTTACTCCAGCAGTATTTTGCAGGTGACGCTGATAATGCTGTTTTTCTCCAGCGCTATTCTTTGCAGGTGACGCTGAAGTTGCAAAAGCAGACGACTGGTTCGAGTGCGGGAGAGAGTGGGTGACCGGTGAGTGGCAACGCAGTGTCCCCAGCTGTAATGGATTGCAGGGCTCGCACAAGCTATTGCCCCCGTTCAACGAGATGCGCGATGAACTCGACGCAGTGCCTTAAGTGCGTCGCCATGTTTAAGGAATGGCTTTGGAGTAAATGGGCATTTTCGCTCAGCTTGTGCCTGACGGGAGAGGCCTTATCAGTGATTAGTCGACTTGATTTTCCTTCCACTGCTCACTATGATCAGGTGAAGGCAACACTGCTGTTACAATTCTGGTATGTGGCTGAAGGATACAGCGAGAAATTTTGGAAGGCGAGACCAGAGGACAAGGAGACTGTGCTCCAATATGCTTGCCGCATAGCTGGTCATTACGAGTGTTGGATGCAGCTGGCAAATGTCGAGAACACATGACGCTCTTCGCGACGTAATGATTTCAGAGCAGTTCATGAAAGGATGCTCACCAACCCTGCGGGTATTTTTGAAGGAGAGGAATTGTAGGAAATTGAACGCTTTAGCGCAGAATGCTGATTGCTTTCTGGAATTCCAAGATTTTTTTTCAATTTGGGCAAAGACAAGTATATAAGGAAAGCCCAGCCGATGCTCGTATAGCACAAACCACTAAGCACAAGTTCAACAGCCAAAGTCCGTGTTTCCTGTGCAATAAGACAGGGCACCGTGCGTAGGAATGTTGGTCACGGACAAGAAATAACCAGTCAGCAACAGGCTGGTCAAGTGGTATCGTCTGCGGAGACAACTCAAACCGAGAAAAATTGGTTGGTGTCGTGCCTGCTGTCACAAAAAGAAGTAGAACACGCTCACACACCGGAGAAACCGGATGAAGGGTACGTCGTTCTCCAGAATGGAGAGATTATCCCAGTTATGAATGTGACGTCGACGCCTATCCCAACTATGGCTGATGTTGGAACTCTGCCTGAAGTGAGAGGATTGCTTGAGGGCAAGGCGGTATCTATACTTCGAAATACGGGATGCAACATGGCAGTGGTACGAGAAAGGCTTGTCCCGGAAGAGAAGTTTACGGGTGCTAGAAGTCCTGTTTTCCTGCTCGATAGAACAGTGCGCTATTTGCCGGAAGCAATAGTTTCTATTGACACACCGTCCTTCACCGGTATCGTGCGAGTTACGTGCATGAAGGACCCTCTATACGATGTCGTTCTAGGCGACATCTAATGTGCCCGGTCTGCAGAGCTAGAATATTCGCACAAGCCTCAGCAGCATCGTGAAAGGCAACGTGATGACAGCATAGGGAAGGTCGTCAGTGAACTCGCTAACTCGCCCATGCCCATATTAGCGGACGACATGCAAGGTGATATCGGCAAGAATTCAAGCTACTTACCAGCGATCGTAGAGACAACTGGTACACCTCATAGACCCACATATTGAGTACCACTGGGTGACAGTGCTGCAGCAGTGGAAGAAACACGTGCCACAACCAAGCTATCTGTTCTGAAAGCCACTGCCACACTCATAAAGTTTCAAAACCAAGTATGTTTCTCCACGCTATTTGCGTCCGATGAATTCATTTCCCACACCAAGGCCACCAGACGTGACAAAGTATGAAAAAAAAGAATACGGGAGTGCTGAATTCTTTTGCACTCATGTAAGCTGCCTCGAAGTGTACTGTGCCAGTGATGTTCCGGGCAGGGAATTTTTCCTTTTTCAGGGAACTTTCGCCTGTAATTTTGAGCAAATGGTATAAAAAATCTTCATGATATTGCAGGGAAATTTAGGAATGGTTAAATTCTTCTAGGACAACAGACAATTAGCGGTTACAGCTGTGATCGGTTCTGGCACTTGCACTACGCAGGCAATACCTTTGGTATTTGTTTTTGATATTTACATGGAGAGATTTCTAGTTCTCTATCGGTTTTCGACTCGAAGCCTACATTGTGCAGTCTACTAATAGTATATGAAATAATAAAGTCATGCTTTTGTGCTGCAGCAGTGGGGGGGGGTCTAGTAGTCATAGTTTTAAAAGTCGCCAGTACGTGAGGCACGTGTAATTATAGCATGAGTGTGAGTGGATAGGGGCATAAATTC
>WOVY01000590.1:0-11691 GCA_013436015.1 Rhipicephalus annulatus
GGTTGTACATTACTTTCGTTTTCTGCAGATTAATTTTAAGACCCACCTTTCTGCTCTCCTTGTCTAACTCCGTAATCATGAGTTGCAATTCGTCCCCTGAGTTACTCAGCAATGCAATGTCATCGGCGAAGCGCAGGTTACTGAGGTACTCTCCATTAACTCTTATCCCTAACTGTTCCCATTCTAGGCTTCTGAAAACGTCCTGTAAGCACGCAGTGAATAGCATTGGGGAGATTGTGTCCCCCTGCCTTACACCCTTCTTTATTGGTATTCTGTTGCTTTCTTTATGAAGCACTATGGTAGCAGTTGATCCCTGTAGATTTCTTCCAGAATGTTTATATATATTTCATCTACGCCCTGATTCCGCAGTGTCTGCATGACGGCTGATATTTCTACTGAATCAAACGCCTTCTCGTAATCTATGAAGGCTATGTATAGTGGTTGGTTATACTCTGAGCATTTCTCTATTACCTGATTGATAGTATGAATGTGGTCAATTGTTGAGTAGCCTGTTCTAAATCCTGCTTGTTCCTTTAGTTGATTGAATTATAATGTTTTCTTTACTCTGCTAGCAATTACCTTCGTAAATAGCTTGTATACTACAGAGAGCAAGCTGATCGGCCTGTAATTCTTCAAGTCCTTGTCATCTCCTTTCTTATGTATTAAGATGATGTTAGCGTTCTTCCAAGACTCTGGTACTTTTCCCGTCAGGAGACACCTCGTAAATAGAGTGGCTAGTTTTTCTAACACAATCTGTCCTCCATCTTTCAGCAGATCTGATGTTACTTGATCCTCACCAGCAGCTTTGCCTCTGTGCATGCTCTCCAAAGCTTTTCTGACTTCTTCTATCATTACCGGTGGGGTGTCGTCTGGGTTACTGCTAGTTCTTATAGTATTAAGGTCGTGGTTGCCTCGGCTACTGTACAGATCTCTGTAAAACTCCTCCGCTATTTTAACTATCCTATCTATATTGGTAGTTATTTTGCCTTCTTTGTCCCTTAGTGCACACATCCGCCTGTTGCCTATCCCAAGTTTCCTCTCCACTGCTTTGACGCTTCCTCCGTTTTTCAGAGCGTGCTCAATTCTCTCCATGTTATATCTTCTTACATCGCATACTTTACGTCTATTAATCAACATCGACAGCTCTGCCAGTTCTGTTTTGTCTGTTGTACTTGACACTTTCATGATTTGACGCTTCTTATTCTTAATTTGGTTCTTCGTTTCCTGGGAAAGCTTGCCGGTGTTATGTCTAGCTACCCTGCCTCCAACTTCCACTGCACACTCCGTGATGATACTCGTCAGATTATCATTCATTGTATCTACGCTAAGGTTGGTTTCCTCGCTAAGAGCAGAGTACCTGTTCTGCAGTGACATTCTGAATTCCTATACTTTCACTCTCAGTGCTAGCTCATTGATTGGCTTCTTGCGTATCAGTTTCTGTCGTTCCTTCTTCAAGCCTAGGCGGATTCCAGCCCGTACCATTCTATGGTCACTGCATCTCACCTTGCCAACCACTTCCACATCCTGCACGACTCCTGGGTGTGCAGTCATTATAAAGTCTATTTCGTTCTTATTTACGCCAATAGGGCTCCTCCATGTCCACTTGCAGTTTTCTCGTTTTCGGTAGAAGGTATTCAAAATACGCAGATTATTGCATTCTGCGAATTCTACTAGTAGCTCTCCTCTGGCGTTTCTAGTGCCGATGCCATAATCTCCTACTGCCTGGTCTCCAGCCTGCTTCTTTCCTACCTTTGCATTAAAGTCGCCCATTACTACAGTATACTGTGTTTTCACCTTACTCATTGCCGACTCCACGTCTTCATAGAAGCTTTGAACTGAAGCGTCATCATGGCTGGATGTAGGTGCGTAAGCCTGTACTACCTTCATTTTGTATCTTTTATTCAGTTTAATTACAATGCCTACCACCCTTTCATTAATGCTATAGTAATCCTCTATGTTTCCAGCTATGTTTCTGTGAATTAGGAACCCTACTCCCAGTTCTCTTCTGTCTGCCAAGCCCCGATAGCAAATGACTTGCCCATTCTGTAGCACAGTATAGGCCTCATCTGTCCTCCTAACCTCACTCAGCCCTATTATATCCCATTTAATGCCTTCTAGCTCCTCGAATAATACAGCTAGACTTCCCTCACTAGATAACGTCCTAACGTTAAACGTTGCTAAGTTCAAGTTCCAATGGTGGCCTGTCCATATCCAGAGATTCCTAGCACCCTCTGCTGCTTTGCAGATCTGACCGCCGCCGTGGTCAGTTGCTCCGCAGCTGGTGGGGACTGAGGGCCGTGAGTTAATAGACGAATGCCTACGGGAGAGGGTGGCCAGATACTGTACCAGGGTGGCCAATCCTTCTCTGGTGAGATCATCGATGCGTACCGGCTTTAAGCCGGTACGTACAGACAGTAGTGGGAATGCTCCATGCATGTCTTCCTTATTGTTGTTCAGCAGCGTTGGCGGCTACCCACCATAAAGTCCAACGAGGCGACGCTACAAGTTTACAAATGCTGAAACCTGCAGACGCCAGCCGTACAACGCCACTATAACCCAATGCGCCTAGACCAAGGTAGGCTATTTGCACAGGGTTAACCCTAGCCGCCAGGAAGTTTGTAAGTAAACGGAAGAGAGTAGAAGACAGGACAGATAAATAGTAAGAGATAAAGACGAAGATGTAGGGAGAGAGAGATAGGAAAATGCGACTGCCGATTCCCCTGGGTGGGTCAGCTCAGGGGTGCCGTCTACGTGAAGCCGGGGCCAAAGGGGTGTGTTGCCTCTGCCGGGGGGCCTTAACGGTCCAATCACCCAGCGTCGACTCAACCCCCAGGATCTCTTTTCCTCGGACACGGCAAAGCCACGCACGGCTAGGCGTGGGAGGGAGTCGAAACTCCCCTGTTAGCTCGGGTTCGTGGTGTCGCTACACACCAAACGCCTACTTGCGCAGGCACCCCTGCGGTATGTTTAAACATGACTAAACTAAAGTTATTGACTGTTGAACATTGTGAGTGAACTTCCCACATAAAATTAAAATTTGTTCATGCATGTTTATTACAACTTTACTTCAAGGGGATGTGATAACATCGGTGTTCAGTTGACTTTATAGTTATTAGTCCAAATTATTATGATAGGCTTATTTACTTGTAACTATCCAAGTTTAGAAAACTTCTTGCTCCCAAAAGCAAATCAAAGTTTGATATTGCAACATGGAATCAATAAGGACCCTGCAATTGAAAGCTCGACAGGCTACCATATTGATAACTATATTATTATCGCAGCAATTCCAAGCTCCAGTCTATCTTATTTAGCCCAAGTCCGCACTTTGTACGAGAATGACTGCAATGCAGGTGATGTGTCATAATCACATGTAACCCCTTTAAAGGCAGTTTCACTGCAGTAAATGACGTACCAAGTCTTAAAAACACCTTTTCAATGCATATTACCTTGCCTCTAACTTTTTGGTAAAAAAAGCCCTGTATATAATTTCATAATTTTGAATTAACAACAAGTTATTCCTCAATTATTTCAAGTGTAAAAATGGTTAGCTTAGCATCAAGCTTGATTTCACTAGCGGTACATGAGCTTGACTACCTTGCTAATGCAAACTATGCAGTGGCCTAAGACATTTCGGAATAAAGTAAATATGAAATATATTGCCAACCCAAGTTTCAATAATTAGAGACATTAAAAAAACTTTCCACAATTCAGAAACACATATCGCAGATGATATTACAAATTTACTTTTCCAGTGATTAGGTTTAATTTTGATTGCAAGATACCTAAAAAAAACCCGTGGTCCGAAGGATGTTGTTTTCACAGATTCTCACTGTTTTGCGCTCCTAAAAATGAAATTTTTGTTCGTAATAGAAATATTTGTACCAGTCGAACTCCTTGTATCTTCACGAACAAATAGACACCACTCTGAGCCTCCTAGAACCAATATTGCTAAAGCTATACGTAGATATGTGTAGAGCTCACTTACCCGTGCTGCTGACGCGGCCGCCATTTGACGCGGCGTTCAATGAAGATGAAGGAACTCCTTATCGCAGTGGGGGATTGCACTCGTTCTCGGGTCTCGTAGGTCTTGGCCCTCACACTCCTCTGTGGGTGACTCCATCTTACCTCCCCCTAAATCTCTACTGATATCATCTTTCTCTGTCTCTGTGCGGAATTGCTGCTTGGACTTATTGGCCCTATATGGCTGAATCTCCGAGAATGGTTGTCTCAGATCTTGAATGGGAACTACATCACAATTAAATCCACGTTCATCGAGCTGGAAATCAGGTAGTGAACAAAACTTTTCTGGTAGCTTGGAAGAACATAAAGGGCCTAACAACTACCCAGTAGTATTTTCCAAATTACGTTGTTAATTGAAGAGAAACCGAACCCTATTTCCCCCGCTCAAACACAAACTGCACGGAACTAAGTAGTCGAGTATTCATACTGCACGCAACAGGACAGAATCTGATATAAAAAAAGCACTTCTCGGTAATACAACAAGGTAGGACACGTTAGATAGTCACGGGCTGGGGTTCAGGGAGCCCCAAACAATGACTGGAGAGACAAAAACAAAGAAAAGTGTCACAAAGGAACGGAGTAAGGGAAAAAAAAGAAAGAACCTACTTGCAGCCCCCCAATGCAGAGCGCACTAGATAGTGAGAAAACAAAACATGGTGAAGACAATTGTAAGGAAGTCTAGAAGGGATTGATTTGAGAGAAAAGAGGCCAGCATGCATATATGCTATCCAACAAAAATATGCAAGCTTTGCCGATTCCGCGGCGCTAAATAACACTTGCACACGAATGCAGCGTTGACAGACCTCCGTATCCCAAGCTCGCTTTTCAACCTAACACGCTTGAAATGAAGCTACTTATGATTGCTGAAAACCATTTGCCACAACCGCGAGGTGATTGGCATCTTGGTTCACACACCTTGTTCGACACTTGAGCTGGTGGCGACGGAGTCGAAGTCAAAATACGCAATGCACACGACGACGTCGTCGCATATGATGATGGTGCAGTTAACACACTTCAACACTTGCAACCCACTGACACATAGGTACCACCCAGGAATCAACACTTGCAACACTGACGGCGCGCGGAAGGTGCTGTTTGGTAGCAGACGACGACACTGCTCCTTCTTCTTCTGACGTCACGTACGCCATGACAAAATGGCGGTTGCCGGAGGTGGGTGGAGTTTACAGCCGATGGCTTTTACGGCTTATTTTGGACTGAAATAATCTCTTGCAGTCCAGTTTTCACAGGTGTACAGGCATATTCGACCATCTCCCTTCGTTTTTCACAGAAAACCGTCAATTGTTGGGGGACCACGTCATGGCCCCTTTAAAAGATCCCTAACAGCGAATGCTTTGTTCAAGACCTTTTTTAGTGTAATTGGTCGCTCTGGTCTGGTAATGCCAAAATCGAATCATAAGTACTCTAACGCATCGTATGATTAACGATAACATCGCTAATTCAGGACTGTTTTGTGTCTGTTTGAAACGTCCGCTAAAATACTCTACAAAAAACAGGCCCCCTGCAGCGGGGCAGCGCGTCCCACTCAGGCACTCAAGCTTCAGTGACGATAAACGCGCCGTTTTCAAATAGTGAAGAATGAAACGATGTGTGTGCTTCGAGCGAGCTCCCTGAATGAAAGGATGTTATGGGCACTCTATCTATAACAGTGTGGTGATTGTGTGCCACCGGGCTTGAAAGAAAAAGAAAAGAAACTTTCTTGTTATGTGGAGCTAAGGCCTTAATGCCTCATCTACTTCGATTAGTCGAACTTATCACAACAAAAAATGTAATTTCAAGGTCTATTTCTCTGTCTCTTCAGGCAGAGTAACCTCAGTTTCTCACTATTTCTCTACTTTATCTCTAGTATTCTGCCACCAATAATCAAGCGTCTCTTACTTGCTTCTACTGCGGACTAGTTTAGCTTTTTATAGTTTATTCTAAAACATGATGCTTCATGTAGGCGCTCGTACCCTCACGTATACCTGGGTGTCAATTAGAACATAGTTCGTTGGTCCGTCTGTCCATTTGGTCTGTCTGTGTGTCTGTACGTTTGTCTGTTTCTCTGCCCTAACGATACCACAAACGGCACCAAACGGCCAACCCCATCTGCAGCGCCCACCAATATTGCTCAAGGTTTAGCGTTCATAGTCGTGTGATTGTCAATTAAAAAAGCAAATGTTGCGCATATCCGAGGCGCCATAACAACACGTCTATGCTTTCTATATCTGCCTTTATACTAGAAAAACACACACAAGTAACTCCAAGGACTGTAGCGTTTAACGCGCTGCACTGACAGTGCAACGCGATGATCAAAAAGGTGTTTCCAACACTTTGCTACGACGGCACAGTGGTGGCACTTGCCCGTCGCTTTGCATTCTACACCTTATTACCTCCGAGACTGGCGCGCAACTTTCCTGCACGGTCGCGCATGCCTTCGTTTTCGAAGATAACTGCTAGACGGCGCTTGTGTATAACGGGCTTAGATGCGCTAATTCGTCCGTCCATCCACCCGCCCGCCCGCCTGCCCGCCTTCCCCGCCCACCTACCTATCCATCCACCCATCCATCCATCCATCTATCAGCCGCCTACGACTACTAGCTCTCCTGGTCGTTTAGATAATGGGAAGAAGAATAAAACTTTATTTTCGAAAAATACTTTGTTGCCGTTAAAATAGGGCAACGCCGCGTGGCCCGGTCTCTGTTCTAAGGCACTGCAGGCTCTCGGGATCCTTTCAGCTCTCCTGACTTCTCTCCGCTGGTACTCAAGGGCCGGGCTGAACAGCATTGCCTCCCACATGTCTCTGCTCCTCTTCGTGTTCTTCAATGTGTGCCGTACATTCCCACGTGATGTGGTATAGAGCATCGGTGTGCTTCCACATTACGGGCATATGTCTGTATGTTGTGGAGTAGTACATATGCAATCTGTGGATGTTTATGTATGTATTATTTTAATGGAATTTACACTGACATTGGTATGGCAAATCATGACTGTACGACGAGCATGACACAGGTTTCATGTAAGAACATGCCACGCTCATGATGCACTCACAATTGTTTTGCTGGCTTCTGTCACAAACGAGCACTCAAGAAAGAACGTGCCTCCGAATTTTAGCGACGGCAATAATACCAAGCACCAGATTGCTGCGACAGAAACTGAGGAATTGAAGAAAACAAGTATCGAAAAGACACCACACGCACGCCTTCCCTCCCTCCCGAAGGCGCCACCACCAGCCGACCAACTTCTTGCATCCATCACTGAATGACCTCCAGAATCATCTAGAAGCAAAGTGTGAGTCACTCTCTAGTTGCGTTTGTGTCGCAGATGATTCTCAGAACATCTCGCTCCTTCCTCAGTTTTGACTGTGCAATGTGCCGATGAAGCTTCTCGAACCCAGGGCGTAGGTATATAAGCAAGCAGCGGATGGTTTTGACCAGGAGATGAAGAATGTTTTGAGCCAGCATGTGTAGAGCAGGCGATGAGAGCTTTTCCGCCGCCGGGCTACGGCTTATGTCTTCAGTGACAAAGCAGATGAGATGAAGAGGTTTTCCACCTGCCGAACAACAACACAGTGCGCTTGTGTTGTAGTTCTCTCCCCCAGTCCGTCTTACGTACCGCGCCCCACTTCTTCCTTAATAAATCAGAAGAAAAGTGTGTGTTTACTGCCAGTGGGCGCAGACATGTTCTGTAGTCGTAGCGTGTGAGAGGCCGGCAAAAGAGCTGAGTGATTGGGGAGCTCACAAATCAAGAGGCGAGGTTTTCTGGAAGAGGAATTCGGGGGGGTAGCGGAATGACAACAGCACTGGACTTTGAGTGGGTGTTCCCTAGAAGAGAAGCATTCAAGCTTTATTCCAAGAAATTTGAACTGAATAAGTTTGGTGAAATTTTTAGTCTTTTAGGTGGTACCGACACAAAAACTTTGTCCTCAAGTTTTTCTGCTGAAATGTGCTGCTGGTGGCGTGTTAGTCATGACAAGATCCATCGTTTGCTACTGCACGCGACAGATAATTATTTACAGGTCCCTTATCTTATTATCGATCAGTTTCGGTTTCGGTTTGAGAGAGTTAAAAAAACTGGGTGCAAATGTCACCACCTAGCATGTGCAGCTTTTGACCACGTCTGCACACGGAACTGTGACACACTTCCGCTTGGTCCGCATCAAGAATTACTTTCAAATAGGAAACGACGCTGCAATGACAGTTTCAGCTGTCGTGAACAGCTTGTCAGCTTCTTCCGTGCTTTAGTACTCTGATTTCGTATATTGACATTAAACTTGTTTTTAAGATACTTCTTCTGTGGGCTGTTACAAAGCAGTAACGAAGTCCTTGGGCCGGATGCCCTCAAGCGTGCCTTCCCGTCATCTCGGACATTCTTTTGTGGGGTGCGGGTTGTCACCTGCACCGGCTGTCTTTGTCTCGGCTGTGCCCTTCGCCTGCGAGGCAGTGGCTAGGGGCGGGCCCCTCAAGAATGCGCGGAAGGCCGGTTGTGTGCTGCCGGAGCGACCCCACTCTTCAAAATATAAGGAGTCAGAGTAATGAGGGTATTTCAAATAAAAACGTGATGTATCAGAACAGGGCCGGGATACTTTATCGTAAGTGTCTAGATCGCAGACGGGTGCAGTTTGATCAGTTAGTGGCACCGGAACGTCACCGCCGTGATCTTTTACACTTAGCTCACGGTAGCTCATGGTCAGGTCACTTGGGGGTAAAAAAACGAAGGATCGCCTGCTGCAGGATTACTATTGGCCGGGTTGTTTCCGGGAAATAGAGAATTTGGTCAGAACCTGCGACACTGTCAGCATGTAGGAAAACCAGGAGATAAGGTTCGTTCCCCAATGAAGCTCGTGCCGGTGATAACTGAGCCTTTTCGTCGACTCGTGATCGACACAGTAGGGCCTCTTCCAACAACAAGATCCGATTACCATCATGTCTTAACAGTAATTTGTCCAGCGACCAAGTTTCCTGCGGCAGTGCCTTTAAAAGAACTGAGCTCGGTAGAAGTGGTAAACGCGCTTTTGTCTATTTTCACACACGTAGGTTTTCCCGCTGAAATACAGTCTGATAAGAGACCGCTTTTACGAGTGCACTGACTACAACTTTCTTACAAAAATGTGGAATCCGATTAATCCACAGCTCGGTGTATCACCCCAAGTCAAACCCAGTAGAAAAGTTACACTCGGTAATGAAACGCGTTCTTCGAGCGCTCTGCTTTGAGCGCAAAGTCGACTGGGATGTGTGCTTGCCAGCAACCATGTTTGCGCTCAGGACTGCACCTCATGAAGCCACTGGATTTACCCCGGTAGAATTGGTCTACGGTCGCTCTCTGCGATCACCACTTCGTATTCTTCGGGAGTCATAGGAAGGTCGAGCGGAGGACCCTACGGTGGTTAAATATGTGCTAACTCTGCTAGAGAGGTTGCATAGAGCACAGGAGCTGGCAGGGGATGAGATGAGCAAGGCACAGGCTCGGGCCAAATGCTACTACGACAGGTCGGCAAGATCACGCCGGTTTAAGCTGGAGATCGAGTAATGCGGCTGAAACCTTCACCAAAGAATAAGCTAATGTCCAATGGGAAGTTCCGGCGGAAGTCGTTCAAAGGCTGTCCGACACAAACTATCTGGTAAGGATGCCAGGTAGACGTAAGATGCAGCAGAACTTTCACAGCAATCTGCTCAAACCGTATCGAGAGAGAGAGAGGTTGTCGTAAACATGGTGGTAAAACGTGCCCGAAGAGCCACCACTAGATTTTCCCTTTTCGGGAGCGGAAAGAAAGGAGGATACCGCTGGTCAAACGCTTGTCAAACGGTTGAGGTAGCTGAGCTCACAGCTAACAAGAAGCGTGACCTAGAAAGCCTCCTGATAGAATATGAGGAAATGTTCTCGGAGAAACCGGGCCGAACGAATTTGGTAGTGCATGACATAGAGCTTACGGCCACTCAGCCCGTGCGGTAGACTATTGTAAATATCTAAGAGAATAGTTTTGCCTGTGGGCCAAAGGTTCTTTAGCATATTGTGCGTAATGCCGTCCGGTCCAGAGGCCGATTTTTGACGACATGATGGTATAGCACAATGCAGCTTCCTTAGCGTAAATACAGGGTCTAGTTGAGGATGCTGGACCCAAAAGCAAGCATTATTTTTCAGGCTGGCTAACGCAACATAATTATTCAATAAGGCACATTGTGATGCGGTGGGCCTACTGATAAGTTGACAAAATTAATCTGCTACCACAGCTTCCGGTTTGTCCAAGGCTACAAAAAGAGCACGAAACGGGAAGCTCTGTGATACAGGGCCACTAAGTGCTCGAACTACAAGCCAAATTCTTGGAACAGGTGTGTGGGGAGAGAGCGTGCCACAAAAATCACGCCAGCGTCGTTCACCTAAATTTTCTAGCCGTCTGGGCATTACACCGTGGATTTTCTGTGCATTTTTGTATGCTTCTAAACTTCCGCTGCGTCGATATGCCCTTTCTGAACGTCGTCTGATGGCTCTTAGATGTTCATACTCTCCATCGACTGCAGCATAGTCTTTTGGAATTGAGACTTTCCTTGTACATTTATTCGCATTATCTTGCAGAAGTTCAGTAAAGCTTTCGACTGTCGTGAGTTCACTATTTTGGTTTGTAAGGTGGTACCGAAAAGCGTTCCAGTTCGTCAGTTTGCTGTAGCGTTCTGGTGGTCGTCTTTTCGCAAGTAGGGGTGATTTATTAAACTGGGAAAATGGTCACTGCCACGTGTTTCTACATCCGTTGTCCATACCACACCATTCACTAAGATTCTTGGAAACACAAGATTACATCTACGCAACTAGAGTAATTATGCCCTCGGAGAAAAGTTGGGGAGCCGTCATATAAAATTGTCAAATTGCATTTGTCTGCGGCACACTCAACAATGTTCCCTCGTGCATAACATCGATCACTACACCAGATTATGTTGTGCGCATTATAAGTCTCCGCATATGAAACTTATATGAATTAGAAATGTTGAAGATATTTGTTAGCTCTTCCACCGAAATGCGGCTAGAAGGTTGTAGGTAAACATTGATCACTGTTACGCACTGCTCACCAAAGGATACTTTGCAAGCGACGGATTCCGGGAAGTCCGAATCACTTGAGTGAACTTGGTGAGAAGAGAGATCCTGTCTGACGCACAAATGCACTCTGCTAGGACCACTTCTACGAGATGACTTATATATCACGTAGTTGAACAGGCGGAAATCATCATTATTTCCTGCCTCTTGGATGCAAAGTATTGGAAAAATTATACTGCAGAAGGAGTTTACGGAAGTCAGCACACTTCCTTCGAAGACCATTGGCATTCCACTGGAGACATCTTTGTAGCGCTTATTCATATATTACTTGTCGCAGGTTTCACACGGACTGTTAACACAGTAGTGCTTCCAGAGGCAGCAGGGCTTTTACTTCTGGCAGGTTGTTTGCTTCCGGTAGAGCAGACAGGATTGGCTTAAGTGCTGCGAAAAGCATTGGCAGAATCAATTGCATGACTGATGCAGAGGCACGGTCTCCATTAAATGGTTGATTTTCTGAGGCCTGCTGAGAATGACGTGACGTTTCAATGTTGTAGTTGGGGCGAACACTGGCACTGTCGGTTTTGCTACTTTCCAGCAGAGGTCCCGTGGGCGTTCGCAGCTTTGACGCGTAGGTTGGGTTACTTAAAA
>WOVY01000591.1:0-147174 GCA_013436015.1 Rhipicephalus annulatus
ACCGCTGGATCATAGTTGCCGTCGAACCACCTCACGCGGCATTCCGAAGCTTCATTCCTTCCCTTGTAAACAGCAAAAGAACGTTGCGACTTTCGTTCTTCACAACATCGTATTTCGTCGTGGAGCACCTCGAAGTTACTGAGTGATCGTTGTCGCTGTTCTGCGTATCGTGTGAAGTGGTCGACAGTAACCACGATCCAACGGTTTCCGGACGCCGTGAATGGAAGAGGCCTGTACAAGATCATTCCAATCCAGTAGAAAGCCTGGATGGGCAAGGCATTGGCTGAATCGGACCAGAGGTTGTGATGAGGCAGAGATTTCCGTCGTTGGCACTGCAAGAATGACTGAATGTACTTGCGCAAAAAGGTGTACATGCTTCGCCAATAAATCTGGGAGGAAAGCCAAGCGTATGTTTTGAAGATGCCCGCATGTGCGCACTAGGGGTCAGCGCGGAAAGCTTAACAATTGCAGCACGAAGATGGTAAGAGGGATGCCCATAGCCCTTTTCAGCCATCACACTTGTAATTCCTGCGATAAGGAGGACATCGCGGATCTCAATGTGAACCGCTTGATGGTGCAATGTTTCAGAAGTTGGAGAAATCGACGGTTCAGAAGAAAATCGCAGAAGAGCACTCATCCAGTTATCCTACTTTTACTCAGACGCCATGTTGCAGTTTGCTGGAAATGCAACCGTTTTATCCACAGCAGAAAGACGGGCTGAGCTTTCGGATAATACAGGTGAGGACGATAGGGTGTCGGCAATCAGTGTGACGTCAGCCAGACCTGTAGACAACCCAAATGTCAAACTCTTGACACCGCAAAGTGCAGCGAGCTAAACGGTCCCTTCAACGTGGATAACCAACAAAGTGCATGGTGAGCGGTCACTACGTCGAAAGGGGGACGATATAGGTACGATCTGAATTTACCTAGAGCACATATAATTGCCAGACACTCTATACGTTTGCAAGATTTGCATTGCCTCTTGGTATAACCGAGCATCGCTGTGCCTCCGGATGTGCAATTTTGTGCTGGGTTCCTGGCTCCTACTCGCGGAAAAAGCAGACGTTTATGGCAAACAACTCTCCTCGAAATAAAGCAATCAGGTTCGGCACTTCAAAGACTGCTTGCGAGAGGCCTGTCGCACTCAGAGTGGAAATGGACATCGACACTACCGAGAGTGGCTACGGCTGGTCGGAAAGTGCCACAGAGGCTTTGTGGAACCAGGCACGGAAAAGTTTACCGAAGAAGGAAAAGACGCACAAGTACGGAAGGAAAGGTCATGATTCTAGGAGATCTGGCTTTGCCCATTATTATAAAAGGCTTCTTCAACACACGACACCCAAGTTCTGTGTGGAACCCAGTTCTCTCCTCCCGTGCCGAGAAGGTACAAGTGGCCAGGTCCGTGGCTAGCCATGTGAAAGGACGAGGAAAAACTAGGTGCAGTACTGATGGCGTTAATATGTTTTCGTCTAGCATTGTAACACCGCACATGGCGAAGAAAATGGGACCTGTGACTAAGTTCCTGTCTGCTAGTGGTAGTCGTAATGCGTTTTCGGATAAGGAGGGTTACTTTGTGATTTCGCCAGAAAAGCTATATTTGGAGAAGGCCCAGGCTGCTATAGAAAAGAATTTTCGCAAAGTTGATGAGAAGGTCAGCCTTGTAAAACATCGGGCGGTTAGGCAGCTAGCTGACTTGAACCTGAGCAGGCTGTCTTCAGCGGTAAAAGGCGAAAAAGGCTTGTTGCTGGAAGCGTTCTTTACGGTAAAAACACACAAGGAGAACCTTCCGTTCCGAACCATTGTCTCAGGAAGGGGTACCTGGCTACGTCTCGTGTCCGAATTTTTGCAAAAACATTTGAAAAAGCTCCGGTTGTGTGACCCGTTTTTGGTTTCCAACTCCATGGAAGTAGTGGACTACTTAAAGAGAGATGATGTAGGGTCTCTGATGCGTTCAGTATTGATGTCGTCGAACTGTATTATTCCGTTCCGCATGGTCCGTTACTACAAAGCGTACAAGAGTGCAGCACGGAAAAAAATGAAGTGTCTTTTTTTAACGACTGTGGTGTATCTGTAGAAGCTTTTATGGAGATTTTGGCCATGTATCTGGGTTCCACGCTAGTGGGGTGGAATGAAGAATTGTACGTCCAGAAGAATGGAATTTGCATTTGGTCTAGTGTCGCCCGATCTTATGCAATGTTTTCTTTTTGAGCAAACTTGACACAGCAGTAGGTAAGGAGCTAGATGGTATGGATCTGAAGCTGTTCAGATTTGTAGATGACTACCTTGTTTTGGTAAAAAACGATCCGGGTATGAGCACGTTAGTGACTGTTTCAAAAGCTTTTAGGAAAAATGGGTGTGGTTTATAGTTTACCTTTGAGGTGCCAAAGAAACGACGCATTCAGTTTCTGGACCTGAAGATTATTTGTCATCTTTTCACACGTGTTGGTTGTATCACCCTAGATCGGAAAAACTATTGGTGAGCTATCATTCGGCACATTCGAAGATAGTAAAGAATGAGATTGCAACTTCTTGCATCAAAGCTGCCTTCATGAAATTATGCGTAGACTCAATGAATGAGAGTGTTTCCGCACAGATCAAGCTCTTGAGGGGAGCTGGTTACCAGGATGAATGTATCCTTTGGCATGTGAGAAGAATCGTCACGAAGTAAATATGCAATCATTGGCACAAGCGAAGAGAGGAGACAAGTTGAGGGTGAAAGAGAGCGGACAGTGGTCATCCCGTATCTGCACAATATTTCACATAGGTTGAAAAAAGTTCCATTAAGGTATGGCGTGCGGGTTGTTTTTTTTTTAGCTGAAAACAAATAATCAAAGATTTGTCCAGCAGTACAAAGGTTAGTCAACAAGAGAAGAACTGGAGAATCTAACAGATGTAGCATAAAGCCTGGCAGGAGGTACATTGAGTGCAAAAAAAGATGTATACGGAACTCCTTTCACATGTGGAAACGAATACGTTAGTCAGACGGGTCAGTGCATAATTGTGCGCCTTCGTGAACATGAGAGTTCCCTAAAGGGGGCCCCTTGCTCACATTTTAGCGGTGCACTGCAAGGAGTGCACCTGCCAACTGAACAAATTTTCCGACACACGAATAATTGACAGGCTTAACAAGCGGACGACGAGAGAAATAATGGAAGCGTAAAGAATAAGGAAAGGAGGGGACAGTTGTGTCAGCCAAGCGTCAGTTCTATTAACAGATGCGGAATTTGCTTTTTGGACGTCACATAACCCAGTGTTTTTCTCTGTGTTACGTTTTTTGTTTTTTTTTTGTTTCTTTGGTTTTTTCTTGTTTTTTAATTTTTCTTTTCTTAGTTCTCGACACGGGACGAAGAAGAAGAAGCCGAAGTGTGCGAACGCTCCCCTACGACTCCTGCTTTTTTCATCGTTTTTGCGACGCACTTTGTGATTTCAAAGTCATATTAAAGCAACGACTTGCAGAAGACACAAGGACTCTGCCGACACAATTTGAGCGAAGTGAGTGCTTGCTTCTTGCATTTTATTTCGCCTTCGCCATCGTCGCTTGCCCACCGAAAGCTAGCCCTGATGAGTGTCTTTTTTGCTCTAACGTGGCGCGTGCTTGCTCGCGTGCCCCGTAGCCGCGCTGTCTCGCTGAGCGATGGAGTACCAAGTGACTGGGAAAGACATTGACCCTGAAGAAATTACGCCAGACCAAGGCTGGCAGACCGCCTCGTGTCGCCGAGCAAAAAATGAAGGCTTCAAACGTGTGCCGTCATATAGCGCTTTGAAATGCAACGTGCACAAGCCCCGCAACAGAGAAAATTTGAAGAACAAAATCATTTGAGCAAGCCGAATGCCTCACCTACCAAAGAACGACATCCGCATTATCATTAGGCCCAGAGGGGGTCTTAACATCACTAGGGTTTGCCCAACGACAATCGCTCAAGCCATTTCAACTTCCGCAGGTATCAGCCCATCGAAACAGCAAGCAGACATGCTCTGCCCCAACATTAAACAGAATATCTTAGTAGCAAGCACGCCGAAGAGAGAAAATGCTAATCGCTACGTGCGCGTTAAAGAAATCCGCATCGCTGACAACACCTATGAAGTTAGTGCCTACGAAGCGGCACCACATTTTACATGCAAAGGTGTCAATCGAGAGATTCTCGTGCAAGACGGTTCGGCGGACATTGATGCGAAGATTGTCAACGACCGCAATCCACTAGCTTTGGCTGCGAAGCGCGTCGGAAGTACCACTGCAGTGATCGAGGCTTTCGATAAACATCGTGTGCCCAATTTTGTGCGATGCGGATTGGTGCTACTTCAATGTACACTATACCGTAGACAGATAGATATTTGCTACGCCTGCGGTCGGCTCGGCTATCGAGCGGACGCGTGCCCGAACCCTGCAGATCTGCAGAGGCTGCAGCGTGTCGAACCCCGAAAAAGAACACCGCTGCACACCAACATGTAAGCTTTGCGGAGGAGCCCACCACACTGCCGACAGGGAATGTAAAGAACGCTACCACTATCCACACGTGGTGCGCCGACGACGATGGGAGCGAGCACACTCGACGCGACACAACAGTTACGAAGCAATGAACAAGTTTAACGCAACCGCTGACGATAACCAGGCCTCTAAGCTTTCCACGGATGGTTGATCCGATGGCAGCCGATCCCGGTCTCAATCCCGGAGTCGTCCCAGGAACCGCACCATGCGTGTATCGAGGTTCCAGAGCCATCCGAGGACCCAGTCCCGCAGCGAGCGAAGTGGGACCCCAACCAGGTCTATATCGCGAGGCTACTCCAGGTCTCAGTCTGGTTCACGTCACGGTTCCCGTTCAGGTTCCCGGCCCGGGTCACACTCCGGCTCCCACTCTGGTTCCGGGCCTCGCGCCGGTTCTAGGCCTCACCCCAGTCCCACCGGGGTTTCGCGTCAGCGATCGCCTAGCCCATCGGCACCAACATCGCCAGGCAACGCCCACAAGAATAAGCGGGGACCTCTCACTTGGGCGGACGCCGTCCAGAGAAAAGGAAACACTACATCACAGGTAGGTTCGGGTTCACTTCCAGAGCTTGATGCACACACCAGACCTGAGATAGCGGCCTTAAAGCACGAAAATGCGATGATGAAAGAAACAATAGGCAAACTCACAGTCGCAATTGCAGAACTAAAAACTGACAGAAACGCACGCGCTGCTACGCCCACAACCTACAACGACGACAATGCAGTCACCCCGTTGCAGCCGCAACCCGTAGGCGCCGGTAACGAAGACGGCGAGAGCGCACCCAAGAAACGCGCGGTCGCCCACGACCAGCCAGTTTTTAAAGGCAGAGTTAGACGACATTAAGAGCACGCTATCGGCGATTAAGGAAAGCCTTTGCTTTCTTGGCGAAAGCATGGCTCTCGTGCTGTGTACTCTCGCGGTACACGGTAATCGTTTGGGCCAAGTGGAGCAATATCTTGATCTCGTCGTCGCCCTTGCCGTTGCAGCGGGTAAGCGGTTGTCGCAACGTACAGCCGTGCACAGTCCACCACATCACGCGGCCCTTATGCACTCGCCGGGTGCCCAGGCCGACTCCTAAATGCTTCAAGAAGCCTGGCCAATTGACGAGTGGCGAATGTGGCAATGGAACTGCAGGAGCTTCACCCACAAGAAAGCGTTCCTGCAGCAATACCTCCGTAGCCACGAAGCCAAACCACACATCATGCTATTACAAGAGACTGTAGTACCAACCGCCACGTTTTCCGGATACCAGTGGTTGCCCGGACCCTCTGCAGGACGCGGTACCGCCACCCTGGTCTCTAACAAGATTACCTGCACAGCGCACAGTCTCTCAATGTGCCCGAAATTGAACATGGTCGAAATTCTCCCTGCCAACATATGACAACAAAGCGTATACATGCTCAATGTATACAGTAGTCCCAGCCACCATAGACAAAGATTCACACGCTTGTTCAAGAAAGCTGTCCATCTCGTGGGGCCTGACCCGCTAGTGATTGCAGGCGATTTTAACGCCGCGCATAGCGCCTGGGGCTACACTTACGACACACCCAAAGGTAACGAGCTTTGGAAAAATGCGAATGGCATGGGCCTTATTCTCATTACAGACAAGGCCTTCCCCACTCGCACTGGTACGTCCACGCAAAGAGATACTACGTCGGATCTATGCTTCGTCAAGAATATCTCCGACGCCCGCTGGTCCTAGCTCGCGGTATATCTCGGTAGCGACCACTTCATATGGGCTGTACACCTACACACAGTAGGCAGGATGACCAAGTCGTAGACGTGGGTCGACTGGGGCCTCCTTCATAAGACCCGCGCAGAACGACCTCTTCCCGATACCCCACCAAGCCTGAAAACGTGGACGGCCCAGCTCAAAGCTGATGTAAACAAGGCAACCAAAACTATCAGCACAGACCTTCCAACCTAAAAGATGGACAGTCGTCGTGCCCACCTACTAGAGGCCAAGCAGTCTCTATTGGCCCGGTGGAAGGGCCAGCGCCTTAATCGGAGGTTACATAAACGCATATCTCAGCTGAACAAGACCATGATGGATCACTGCCGCATTCTTTCAAAACAGCAGTGGGACAAAATTTGTAATTCGATTGATGGTCAGGTTCGAAATGGCAAAACGTGGAACTTACTCAAACACCTCCTCAATGAAACCAACACCCGCACAACTCAGCGTCATTCGATACTTCTTCATGCTAAACGGACAGTGTCACCGGAAGATGTTGTCAAGAACCTCGTGAAAAAAAATCTCCTGCCACCCAAGGACCCTGTGACCCCTCACCCTCATTACTCTGGCAGTGACAACACTAGCTTAGACGCCGACTTCTCTATTGAAGATGTGGGCCGAGCTCTCCATGAGCTCAATGGCCGCTCAGCCCCTGGCCCTGATGGCATCCCCAACAAGCTCCTACGCAACCTGGACAATTCCTCCGTCGCTTACCTCACTGACACTATCAACGAGATATGGAAAAAGGGTAAGATACCCGATGCTTGGAAACTAGCTCACACGGTTCTCATACCCAAACCGGGAACGCCGCCGAGCCTAGATAACCTACGCCCCATATCTCTCACGTCGTGCGTGGGCAAAGTTGCTGAACACGTCGTCCTCAACAAGGTTGGTCGATACATCGAAGATAACGACTGCATCTCGCACCACATGATTGGCTTCCGACCAGGGTTATCCACTCAAGACTCCTGCTACTCCTAAAGCATCAAATTCTAGATGGCAGAAACTCTCGGGACACTCGTGCAATACTCGGTCTCGATTTAGAAAAGGCCTTTGATACCATAATGCACTCGTAAATCTTGAAAGCGATCGCAGCCCTCCGCCTAGGTCATCAATTTTACTACTTTATCCGCTCTTTTCTCACTTGACGCAGAGCCGTCCTCCGCGTAGGAGACCTAGTGTCGGAAGGAGTGGAGCTCGGACAGCGAGGCACTCCTCAGGGATCCGTCCTCTCGCCCACGCTCTTCAACCTCGTGATGATCGGGCTTTCCCAACGACTGTCAAAAATCGACGGGCTAAATCACACTATCTATGCGGATTATGTAACCATATGGTGCTCCACAGGGTCGGGTGGCTTCAATCAGTCTGCCCTGCAAGAGGCTATCGACACCACCGAGTCTCACCTCGACCACACCGGTCTCAGGTGCTCACCTGCGAAGTAGGAGCTGTTGATATATTTGCCCAAACGCCGGGGTGCCAAGCCCAAAGGGTAGAAACCTCCGGCGGAACGCAATATCACCCTCCACACCAGAGATGGTCGTACTGTACCCAGGGTAGACACCATCAAGGTCCTCGGCATGATCATCAAGTCCAGCGGAACCAACACCGAAACAGTACAGAAGCTCAAGGCTAAGACTGAGAATGCCATACGACTCGTACGTAGAGTAGCCAACAGACACCAAGGCCTCAAAGAAGACAACCTGCTGCGTCTCGTACACGTGTTTTTTGTGCCATTTTACCTACGTTGCCGCTATACAAAAATGGCTACGTGCTGAGCGCGATCAACTCAATGCGCTCATTCGCAAGGTGGTCAAACCAGCCCCTGGCCTCCCTGTCACCACCTCAACGTACAAACTCCTTGAGCTTGGTGTACATAACTCGCTAGAAGATATCGCCGAAGCTCAGGAACGCGTGCAATTCACCCGACTCACTACCACCAAGGCGGGCCTCCATATTCTGCGCGAGCTCGGATTCTTCTCTTCGAGGGCCAGGAACCCCCCAGAGTTGACTCTAATTCCCCGTGAAATCCGTGACCTAATCACTATCGCTCCCATACCACAAAATGTACACCCCGAATAAAACAGAGGCAGGTGCCTTGCGCGGGCGACCGCCATTCTCAAGCGCATAGACATGGAAGCGGACAACGTCTCGTTCGTGGACGCCGCTGCCTATCGCAACAACCAAGCCTTCGCCGCGGTCGCGGTATCATCCGCGCAGCAGATTCTTAACTCAGCCACAATCGTCACCCGAAACCCCGAAGTAGCGGAGTAAGTAGCTATAGCTATAGCTATGCTTGACAGCAAACTGGAATTCATCTACAGCGACTCCAGGCCGGCCATCAAAGCCTTCGAACGCGGAGTCATCTCCGAACAGGCGTTACGTATCCTGCGCAATGTAGACCCGAGTGCCCTGAAGCACCACACTGTCATCTGGTTCCCCGCCCATCTCGGCCAGGTGCCGGGTGCCCTATCCAACCTCAACGAGATCGCCCATGATGCAGCGCGCGCACTTACCGACCGCACTGCCACAGGGTAACCTCATCTTGCTGGGTCAGATACTAATCGGGATGCACCAAATACGTACAATGAAATTGCAAAGCACTTTTACCTGGAACGCCGCATTTTTCTATCCCCACATCCGAAACCTAGCCTCCGATGGAGGCGGAAATTTTGTAGGCCCGTGTACTCAGATTTGGGTGCACGTTAAAGAACCCCAGGTGGTCGAAATTTCCGGAGCCCTCCACTACGGCGTGTCTCATAATGATATGGTGGTTTTGGGACGTTAAACCCCACATATTAATCAATCCGAAACCTAACCTACCGCAAGCATTAACCCTACGCCTCCTACCGACACACACGTACCCGAACCTTCCCACGCTTCACGTTTATTAACCCTATGCATACCACAGCGAAACATGCCCATCATGTGGACACACAGCGACACTCGCACACATGCTCTGGGAGTGTAGAACAACTCCTCCCGACTCTACCTCAAGCAAGTGGGAGAGGTCCCTCAGGAGCTCACTTCTCGCCGACCAGCAATGGGCCATCCAGCAGGCCCACGAAGCGGCCGCCAGGTACTCCCTGTCGGTCCCTACGTGGGAGACGCCCGCTACGCGCTAAGCGTGTCCTGCCGGACTGAAATAAAGTTTTTTCATTCCATTCCATTCTTGACACGTGTTTGTTTCTGGTTGTGGGCGCGTGCATATTGTGTTATATCACGTTGTTGATGATGACAGGGTAAGTCTGGAATGACGTACATGCGTGTGATGTATTTATTAATGTTCACTTCGAAATAAAATTTTCAGTTGCTAGTAAGCGCTTGTCTGTGTCCTTTCCGAGTGTGTGTATTTTTGCGCTTGTTTCATCATAAAGACACTCTCTGTCACAGAATAATTCTTCTCTGTTTCGGTGAGTGTACAGCTTGCGCATGCGACTACGTACTCCTGGAATCCCGATTTGCGCTGCGCGAACACGGCGCCGAGTCCAACACCGCTGGCATCGGTGTGTAACTCAAGCGGAGCAGTCGGGTTGAAGTGACGCAAGATTGGCGGTGAGGTTAACAGGTGGCGCAACGCTTTGAAGGAATCATCACAGGCGGGTGACTAAGTGTAACTTTTTGAGTCATTCCGTAAAAGTTCTGTCAAGGGAGCAGTGATCATCGCGAAATTCCGAATAAAGTGGCGGAAATACGAGCAGAGGCCAAGGAAGCTGCGCAGATCTTTCAGAGATGCAGGTTTAGGAACTCTGCAACTGCCTGAAGCTTGGCGGTGTACGGAAAAATATCGTATTTAGAGACAACATGGCCGAAGATCGTGAGCTGACTTGTGCTGAAGCGGCAATTCTTCAGGTTGAGCTGAAGGCCGGCGTGAGTCAGGCGCTGTAGTACTTTATCTAGCCTGCGGAGATGCGTGAAAAAATCTGGCGAAAATATAATCATGTCATCTAAGTAGCACAGGCATGTTTTCCACTTCAGGCCATGCAAAAAATTGTCCATTATCCGCTTGAATGTTGCGCGCGCGTTGCAAATACCGAAAGGCATGACGTGGATTTTGTAAAGGCTGTCAGGTGTGACAAAAAATATTTTAGGCTGATCTTCAGGCGCCATAGAGACTTGCCAGAGCTGCTCCGTAAGTCAATAGAAGAGAAGAACTCCGCACCTTGGAGGCAGTCAAGTGCATCGTCGATTCTCGGTAAGGGGTAAACGTCCTTTCAAGTTATTTTGTTAAGTCGACGATTGTCAACACAATGAATTGAACTGTCCTTCTTCCTAACGAAAACGACTGCAGGTGCCCAGGGACTATTCGAAGGCTGGATGACGCCACGCTTGAGCATGTCAGCTACTTGGTCAACGTTAACCTGGCGCTCTTACGTGGACACGCGATAGGGTCTTTGACGCAGCGGTGCAATGGTGCCCGTGTCAATGCGGTGACACACAGCTGACGTGCGGCCGTGGGGACTATGCTGGCAGTCAAAAAAAGAACGGAACTTTTTCAGGAGTCGTAGAAGCTGAGCACGTTGCGAGACGGCTAACGTTGCGAGACGTTGCGAGACGGCTGGATGCGTCAGCGATCGAGCTGCTCAGTATATCAAGTCTATTAGCCTGCGGCAAAGAGGCACAGGTCAATCCAGCGACTTCGTGTTCGGCGAAAGAACCATTCGGCATGTTGATGATTGCAGAAAGGTCGAGACTGTAAACATGCCCGACTTACACGCCCCGAATTAGTGTTACAGGAAATCACTGCAGATTTGAGATGAGCAGTCTGCTGACGCTGTCATGAAGCTCCAGAAGGGTATGAGGTGGCAGCGAACACTTGCGACGAACGAAAACGGCAGATGGCGTGAAAAGGGCGCTTCACTCGGCGAGTGCGTTGTAAGACACCATTTCAAGGGCAAAAGAGTGCGGCGGTATGTTAACTTCTTCAGCAACAAATAGTTTGTCCCCGGTTTCAAGAGCGTCATATAAAAGAGCGTCGCTAAGCACTTGAAATGCCACTTCAGTGCCAGAGCAGTCAATGACGGCCTTATTAGCGGAGAGAAAGTCACAACTCAAACTAATGTCAGGGGAGCAGGAATCCATCACTAACAACTTGATGACATATATCATGCCGTCAATCGTAATACGAGCTCTACAGGCAGCGGCCGGCGTGACGTGCTCCGCCCTTGCTGTACGAAGCGGTGTCATACAGCAAGCGGCGTCGTAACTTTTTTGAGCAAGTGGCAGAGTCTGGCACTGATCACTGAACTTGCGGCACCAGTGTCGACAAGAGCGAGTGCCTACTCACGGCACAAAAATAACTTGCCTACTCACGGCAACTTCTTTTTTCGCCCTCTTTTCCTTCTTCTTAGTTACATTACATTGGTTCTAATAACTTTCCCAATGCATACCTTTGCATTATTGTCTGTAATATCTCATTATTATTGTGTCAAAACACGAAAAAACAAGCCATTGGATATACACTTCTTTCATCTATTCATTAACGAGGGTCTCGTACTGGCAGACTTGGTGCCGTTAGGTTGTATCGGAGGGGCTATTGGTCAGCTGCCCGCTCGTAATAAGTTAACGTGCTATGTGATGCCACAAGGGCTCATAAACGGGTGTTCCACACTCGCCGCCATGGCTACAGATGGCGCTGACTGACACTCCCACGTTGAAATTCACATATAAATCCAATTAAGTGGCGGGGGGATAGCCGCCGTGATAGCTCAGTGGTTAGAGCATCGAACGCGTTATGCGAAGGTCGTAGGTTTGTTTACTACTAAGGGCAAGTTATGTTTTCACCCACTTTTCTTTCTTCTTATTTACATTACATTGGTTTTAATATCTTTCCCTATAAATTATTCCTTGGCATCATTGTCTGTTAGATGTCAATAATATTGTGTTAAAACACGAAAAAACGAGCCCTTGCGTATACGCTTCTTTCCCATATATATATATATATATATTATATATATGTATATATATATATATATATATATATATATATATATATATATATATATATATTTACTAGAAGGAACTCTGGCTCTATTAGTGCAGCAACGCATGACACTTCAGTGACTTTGGGCGGTATGGACAGCAGATGATTTTTTTATTATTCATACTTTACGTTACTTTTCGCTTCAAAATGATTTCAGCACCCAAACTTGTTTTACATAGCCTTCAAGGTCGGAGACACACCACCCGATTTACTCGGTAACCACAGCATCGGATGTGATCATGCCGTCATGTGATGTAAAGTCACTTGACGTCAGAGTGTCGTCACTTGGGTTGTAACAGTAACGTCAAAATTTTTGAGACTTGTTACGCATTCATGACGTCATCGTGACGTCTTTTTGTGATAAATAGTTTTGCATGACTCGTCCTGGTGTCGTGAAACGCGAGACGCCAACGATCAATTTTCAGGAGGCATTTAAAGACTTCACCTTCTGTTAGTACTACTGTGTTAGTTATCAACTGTCCTCTACAACATAAACCGATAAACTAATATGCCCTGAATAAATACCCTCAATTGAAGATATATATGCCATCAATTGAACCATGAAAAAAACACAACCTTGAAAAACAGTGGTGGAGAATAAGTATTTCATTGTTTTGCTGGTATTGATTACAGTGAGCTCAGTGTTTTATACGGGGTCCTAATGGCTGTTGCGGCTTGCGGGTAGCCGGGCCAGCTCGAGCGCCACCTATTTATTAGCTTTCGAGGTCCAGTTCGGACAACCTTATATCCCACGCTACATCGTTGGTTGTTGCCTTAGGCAAACAACACACGGCTACCTTCTACGTACTTCATTCAGAAAAGCGTTATGTGCGCCGGGGTAGGCCGAAAGCGCATAACAGTTTTGGAGCACTCTACTGTACGTTCGAATTCATGATCCTCGCTTTTAGATGTCGCGAACATCTTGTTTATATGCGTATTGATTGTGTACAGTCGAGGTTATTTGCCTCTTGTGAATTTCTGAATCCTGTTGAGATAGGCAGATGCCGCCTCAAAAATTGCAGAAAAGTGAAACTGTATATATGCTGCCGTCGATATTGATTTAGATAGTTCAGCAAAATCCTGGAAGATTTCCAAGTCTTCGGCTTGCTGTGGCCTGTATTTTCTAATGTACACGAGCTGAGATGCACGAGTTTGTCCGTTCACGCAATAATGAAAATATATTGCGTTCGACAAGTGCACGGGATTGAGAAATAAGTTACACTATCTATCGTATACTCCATAAAGCTTTCAAAGGCTGGCATTACCTTTTTGGGGGAAGGGGGGGGGGAGTGAACTGAGTGGCAACCAACGGAACATCTTTATAAGCGCAGGTTGAGGGATCGAATCCCTGCGGTGGCGGCGGCTGCATTTTTGATGAAGGCGGAAATGCTGTGCGCCCGTGTTCTCAAATTTGAGTGAATTATAAAGAAGAAACCCAGATTTTCGAAATTTCCGAAGCCCTCCGCTACGGCGTCTTTCTTAATGGTATGGTGGATTTCGGACGTCAAACCCAGCATTTCTTTCAATCAGCTACAAAATGAAAGCCTGTGATGCAGTGGCGTATCAACTTGTTCGTGAGTGCGCGGGCTAACCTACTGAATTCGTCGTCAGCAAATATATATATATATATATATATATATATATATATATATATATATATATATATATATATATATATATATATATATATATATATATATATATATATGTGTGTGTGTGTGTGTGTGTGTGTGTCACTACAAAATGAAGAGTCGACATGATCCAGATGCCATGCGTTTATTCTGATGCACGCGCACTTCCTCTTCATCGGCTTCTCCTAGAATTACCTTGTTAATGCGTCACACTTCCCCCTCCCCGCGAGAGTCTCAGTTCAGAAGGTACAAAATAACACCGCAGTTTGCTAACATGCACAATGTCAGAGTTTCTACCTAAGGGTAGCACGGAGCTGTTGATCTCATAGTTCACTACTGTTGAGACCTTGTGTAGAGTCTTGTAGGGCCCTTCCATGACGGAACTTAGTTTGCCGTTGTTGGGATGCCATGGTGTCTCGTAAAGAACAAAGTCACCGACTTGGAACTCAATCGGAAGAAATTTTCTATCATAAATGACTTTGTTCTTATTATGGTAGGCGATAGAATTGGTAACTGCAGTTTTTCGCGCTTCTTTGACAGTTTCTTCTGGTTGTTCCAGTACAGTAGGATAAGATGGAATTACATACATCAGGAAGGAAGGTGCGTAGCCAGTCACTTCTTGGGGTGTTCTGTTGTATTCGTCAATTACCTCCGGAGCAGCTTAGTCCAAGACTTCTGTGGTTCGTCATTGATATTACATTTAAGTCTCGTTACGGTAGTATGCTTTGTCTACTCGTTCATGACGTTGCATTGTGGATGATGAGATGAGGTGAATAGTTGGTGTATACAATTATACTTTAAAAACTGTTTGAATTTTCCTGTAGTAAATCCTGTTGCACGATCTGAAATGAGCTTCTGTGGTTTTCCGGAAGAAAAAACTGTTTTTAAGCATGGATTGTAGGCGTCGCTGTTCTCACTTTTATGAGCAAACGCCCATACGTAGAGAGTTGCATGATCATTAACCAAGTGTATAAACCTTTTTGACGAGCCATATCCAGATAATCCTCCAGTGGTGTCTATTGCAAAGAGGTCGAAGGGCTATTCAGCTGGAGGCAGTCATTCAAGCCTCCCAAACTTTTGTTTTTGTCTTCTTGCATCTGTGGCATGTATCACAATGCCGAATGTAAGTGGAAACATCGGTTACCATATGCGGCAAATAATATAGCGGAGACAGGAGTGATAGCGTCTTCTTCACTGCGACATGCCTAAAATGTTCATGTGCATTCTTCAGAATGGTTGGGCGTAGTTCATGGGGCACGTATATTTTCCTTATTTCTTTTTTTTAACAATGATGATGTTATTTTTCAATGAATGCGTTCCCTTTGGACGCTCATTGTCGCATCGCTGAAGGTCGTCGTGTGATAGAAGATTAACTATTGGGGCACTGGAGAGCGCATCTGCTTCGACATTACTTGCGTCCTTTTGATGTTTGATGTTCATATCATACATTGACAGTTTCAAAGACCACCGGAAAAGACTACCTTGAGGATTTTTAACATTCTTCAGCCACTGGAGTGCAGAGTCATCTGTTACAACAGTGAATGACTTTCCATGAAGGTAGCAATGCCATTTATCAAAAGCATCTAGAATGGCAAGACATTCTGTTTCTGTAATAGCATAGTTAACCTCGTGCTTAAGTAGTTTGAGGGAATAGTAGGCAACAGCATGTTCTTTGCCTTTGTCATCAGGTTGTTTCAGCACTGCACCGATGCCTTCGCCAGATGCGTCACAGTACGCAGTAAATGGTCTTAAAGGGTCGCATATGCAAAGCACCGGTTCTTCAGGTATCCGCTTCTTAAGTTCACGGGAAGCTTGCTCGCATGCTTCTGTCCACACCCACTTGCTGCCTTTGTGAAGTAGTTTTGTGAGTGGAAGGGCGATATCGCTGAATTGGGGGATGTACTGACGGTACAGGTTTACAGTACCCAGAAAACGCTCGAGATCTTTTTCTCGTTTTGGTGTCGGAAATTTGAGTATGGCAGCCACATTACTTTGCTTAGGTGTCACTGTTCCTTGTGAAATTTTGTGGCCCAGGTATTCAATGCTGCAGCATGCAAATTGGCACTTTTTTCGTTTGAGTTTTACGTTCTCCGTTTTGAGAGCTTTCAATAGCGCCTCAAGGTGTCGTATATAATCATTAATTGTCTCTGAGTACACGACCACATCGTCAAAGTAATTAATAACATTGATGAGCTGATGTCTCGCTATTATTGATTTCATCGCTCTTTCAAATGTAGCTGGAACGTTCTTTAACCCAAACGGCATTACCAACCACTCAAAATGACTATCAGGCGTGACACACGCAGTTTTCTGAACATCGCCAGGATGCATTTGGACATGCCAGTATCCCGACGTTAAGTCTAACGTAGTAAAAAACTCCGCCTTTCCCAAGTGGTAAAGAATATCATCTATACGTGGAATTGGTTAAAAGTCGAGTACCGTTATGACATTGAGTTTCCGGTAGTCAATACATAGACGTATGCGTCCTTCACCTTTTCTTTCTGCTAAAACGACAGGTGCGGCGTAGAGCGATAATGAAGGACTCGCGACACCTTGCTTGAAGAGAGAGTCAACTTGTTTGTTGATCTCCAATTTGTCTGTCTGTGAACATCGGTATGGTGCTCGACGAATAGGGACAGCATTGGTAAGCGCGATCCTATGTTTCTCAGTAGTGATGCACGTAATATTTGTCTGAAATTTCAAAAATATCTCGTCATACTTGCTTAAAAGAGGGTCGAGCGCCGCAGACTCATGCTCTAAGTTTTCTGAAGTCAGGGTTCGCATCAGCGGGGTTTGAATGATTTTCTATTTATTGTGATGCGGAAGTTTTGTATTCTCACGTGCTTGTGTCACTGAATTGCTTTCCAGATTTACAGAAAGTTTGAAGTACGAAGTGCTGTCTGGGCTAAGAATTATTTGAGTTCTCATGCCTCGCAGCACCCGTGCATGAACTTTCTTTATGACGTTCCCAATTCGTAACTGAATGTTAACGTGACCCAAAGTTCAAATGCTTGATGCAACTTGCTGGACCATGATGCTGAAGTATCTCATCAACTGAAGTTTTAGCTGTTTGTACACATCCTCGCTGATACAAGTATTGTTGCTCCTGTATCGAGAAATGCATTTACTGGCTTTCCGTTGAGGAGAGCACTGAAGTGTAATAATGAAACTCTGGGTCGCCCTCCTTGTTTCTCCGTTCAGTATTATTAGCGGACACATTGCCGTGGCATGGACATTCGTTGTGCCAGTGAAACTGTCGTGGGAAACCAGCAGCTGAGCAGTATCTACATTCGTTTTGCGGGGCACGCGGTTGAGGAGTTATTGTTGGCTGCTGCAGTCTGCTAAAGAGACGTGGAGCTCTTGACGCGACACTAGCGTTACGAGTAAAGGAAACTCCTCTCACCTGTTTTAAAGATGTCTCGACCCGTTGAGCAGCGGTGAGCCACTCTAATGACGAGTTGAAAGACAGTCTGGCGACCGCCAGTTCCACATCAGGAGGAACACCATCAGTGCAGTCCAGAAATTATGTGGCAGTCTTTCAGGTCAGCCAAGGAGCCCAGTCGCTTTTTCTCGTCGTAGTAGTCCTTGATAGTCTGCCCTCCTTTCAGAAAGTAGTGAATGAAGACACGGAAGGCATCTCCGTCAGTCGTAGCAAAACGGGCTTGCATGTCGCGCTTGATATCGTCCCAAGTTGTCTCGGCGTTGCCGAAAATATCTGTCAGGTACCACTTGAACGCTTCCCCTTCAATGTATTCGCTGAAGGGACTGACCCGATCGCGGTGAGTCCGTGACACCCGGCAGCCTTCATGTCGAAAAGAAGAAGCTACTTGTCGATGGATGTCTTCTGGTGTTCCCTTGAACTTCTGTATGTTCAGCGGAGGCTTTGGCTTAGCCATTGCACGTTTATGAGGTCAATCCTGTCGGCTTGTGTGATGCTACAAAATGGAGACACGTCGTGATCCAGATGCCATGCGTTTATTCTGATGCACTCGCCCTTCTTCTTCGTTTGCTTCTCCTAGAATCACCTTTTTAATAGGTCACACACACACACACACACACAAATATATATATATATATATATATATATATATATATATATATATATATTTGTGTGTGTGTGTGTAGAGTTAGGAAAGGCAACTTCTTCAACTTGCTTGCACTTTCAAGTGATCTTTCTCTCATACACACAGCACTATAGCGTAAAAAAGAGACAGTTCTGAGCAGCGTGCACTGGGACAACACGTATATGTTTGGAATGCATGATGCAGGTAATAACGTTAAACGCGATGCTTTTTATGTTTTACCTCACAGCTATCCGAATGAACATCATTGTATTGATGCAAATACATAACCAGTGAACGGAGTTTTTGATGACAAAACAATCCCATGAAGAATTCAGTTTCAGAATGTGACGCACTCCTTGAGAATCCAGAGGTATTTTAAGTATTTCTATCTACTTATTTTAGCTTCTCACGAGCTCGAGTCCACTGATTTATTCGTCACGGAATTTTAAGCTGCCTCCTTCGCTCCAAGTTGACATAAGCAAGGCTAATCAGATTTATCAGAGATTATAGCGGAAAGCTTGCCTGGCGCTTCCAGTGGGACGAAACTAAAATAATCAAAACGATTTGTCGCAAACATGTGCTCACAGCAGCTTCGACAGAGCAGTGGTAATTGTAATTCTTTTTAATGGAAGAAAATTATTTTCCTGAAGCAGCAAGTGCCTTAACCGGTCCATAAAAGTTAGCTTGTTTCCTTCTCTAACTGCAGTGGCCAGTCGCCACAGAATAAAAACATGAACAAGTGATGTAGTATATAGGATCCTGTTCAGCACTATCTTGCTCTGTAATGCTACTGCACAGGGCGAAAAGCGTCGCAAAGAGCCTTCCATGAAAGTTGTCACTGCTGCAATGTTGAACAACTATCACTACATTGTGTCTTTGCCTCGTAAAAGCTTCTTTTCCTCGTAAATTTATAATTGAGGGATTACAGTGGTGAGATAAAATTTTGCCTTAGTTATTGTCCCCAGTGTGCAGCCGACAATGAGCACTGTCGAAAGTGGTAATGCTCAGCCACCCCAACTTTTCACAGGGAGGGGGGGTCTCAGCTTCTCTTGCCCTTTCGGCTGATACGCCTATGCCGTGATGCCAAAAGTGTTTTCTGTGTTAGGCCTGCCACAAGCCAAACCCTAACATCGTAGCACAACACGCAAACATGCGCAGCTGTTCACTTTCTTGATGGTTCTGCTCCTGCCAATGATTGATAAAGATGTGATAGCACATCATAATGGATGGGCCTTTAAAGCACCCGCTTATTGCTTAATTGACATGGTTTTGTCTGGTGTGATTCCGTGATATAGAGTGCAGGATGCTAAAACAGTTGCGTAACGAAAAATTGAAACATACTAAGGGATTTGTTGATGAAGGTACAGTCTCGTGTTCATAATGAGACAGGAACGTCAATATGAAAACAAGCTGGTTAGTAATTTTCAGTAGTGTAAATAATATTCGTAGAGAATTTAGTGTTCTGTTTTAATACAACTAATTACGCACGATGGGCGTGCTTTCGCTTCTTTAAGAGACAAATGGCTTTTCGCAGAGTATCATCTGGGCTTGAAACATTTCCCCATGACATCCCGTGGTACTGCACTCCAAACAATAGTTCATCTAATAGAAATAGAATAAGCTCTGCGGCCATGTAGACCAGAGCCTCATTTTCAGTGCCAATGTTTCGCAGCAGGGACATAATGCAGTAGATTTACTAGTCAGGGTCAAGTGCATCTGACAAAAGCCTTGGAGCATCTCGCGAAATATCATTAGCTCCTTCTGCCCTGACGATGCCATTAGCAGAAAGCCACAGAGGAAAAGAAAGCCGAGTCGTGTCACATTGCAACCAGTTTGGTTTTGGTACACCTGTATGTGTGCTACAGCGAACTTGAAAAGAAAAGGAAATACCCGAACTAAAATTGGAAGAAAAAGTTATTTAACAACAACAGGTCCTTCGCGCTCGCAAGTTATTCCCAAACGTATCCGAATGCATTATTCCTGCAAACAATACCGTGTTGTGAGCCCCTTTCTTTCTCTTCATTTGGTATCTTCGCTTTACGCAGAGAGGGGTGTTTATTGTTTTTTGCCGTACCCATTGTCACTGAGGCCGTTTGCACCTCGTTCGACAAGTGTGGCTCAGAATAGCGCATAGATGGCGACAAGGTTCCTCCACTAGTCCAACACGGTGCATGCGCAGATCTCGCGTTTTTAAAACAACTGGAGGCACTCGAGCTGTTTGTATTTCTATGGATTCGGTTGTGTGCTTGATTATTTTTTTCGGCTTCGGCGTCGTAGAGACAAAGAAAAACAAAAATGCAATAGAGAGCATGGAATTGCAAAGACAGGCTCGACACATTATTTACATTTGATCAAAGACGAGTGCCATTGTCGCAATAGGTATGTCAATATTGAACCGCAAGACTTGAAATACGGGGCTTTATTTACGTTGCCGATTTCATTGTGCTACCAGAATGTTCAAGAGACCTCATTATAGGAATAGATTTTTTGCGAGCTGATGGTGCCGTAATTAACCTGCGTAGGTCCAGCGTGTCGTTTTCGACTGAACGAGCTATACGTGTAGAGGAATCTGAGGGACGCCTAACTGCTCTACGCGTTGTTCATGATGACGTAACTGTGCCACCACGCTGCAGCATAATGGTGCTCGTAGAGAATGACGCATCTTACAACCGCGAAGGCATAGCGGATACAAATGTAGGGCTGTTTTTGAAAAAAGGTGTCTGCGTAGCTCGGGGTCTTGTTCACTTGACGAATGGCCGTGCAGATGTCCTACTTACGAATTTCTCCAATGAACTTCAACACATCGCTCAAGGCACGGCTATTGCCTATTTACACGACTTCTGTATGGCGACAGAACTATGCAGCTCAACCACGTCAACCACTCGACCAGTGGCCTGCAACATCGACACATCCGTGACCGTCAACCAGAGCCTACCGGACAGTCAAAAGAAACAGATTTACGCCTTAGTAAAAGAATTCTCTGATTGCTTTTCACTTGGCTCAAAGGTCCAGCCCACGTCAATTACGAAACACAGAATTATAACGCAAGACGACACGAGGCCTATATGCCAGCATCCATATCGAGTGTCACAGAAAGAACGGGAAATCATTAAGAAGCAAGTGGAGGAAATGCTTTCGGATGATGTAATCCAGCCTTCGAATAGTCCATGGGCGTCCCCCGTAGTACTCGTTAAGAAGAAAGACAACACGCTTAGATTCTGTGTCGACTACCAAAAACTCAACAGTGTAACTAAACGAGATGTCTACCCCTTGCCACGTATTGACGATACACTAGATCGGCTGCGATCCGCAAAGTTTTTCTCCTCCTTGGATCTGAAAAGCGGATATTGGCAAATAGAGGTAGACGAGCGGGACCGTGAAAAAACGGCATTCGTAACACCAGATGGCCTCTACGAATTCAAAGCGCTTCCATTCGGCCTCTGTTCCGCGCCAGCGACATTCCAGCGAATGATGGACACTGTCCTCGCGGGATTGAAATGGCAGTCATGCCTAGTGTATTTGGATTACGTGGTGGTATTCTCTGAAACGTTCGACAAACATCTAGAGCAACTGCGCACTGTATTACAAGCCATCCGGTCAGCAAACTTGACAATCAAACCCGAAAAATGCCACTTCTGCTTCGAAGAGCTGAGATTCCTTGGACATGTCATTAGTTCTGACGGTGTTCGCCCTGATCCAGAAAAGACAGCCGCTGTTAAGAGGTTCCCTACACCCAAAGACAAAAAGTCAGTGCGTCGATTTTTGGGTTTATGTGCCTACTATAGGCGATTTGTGGAAAACTTCTCAAAGATTGCGGAACCTCTTACAAAACTAACGAAAAACGACGTGCCCTTCACATGGGAAAGCGAACAACAGAAAGCTTTTGATGAATTAAGAAAACGGCTACAGCGTTCACCAATACTTGCCACTTTTGATGAGACAGCTGACACTGAAGTCCATACCAATGCCAGCAATGTCGGCATCGGCGCCATCCTGGTCCAGTGGCAAAATAGTCAAGAGAAAGTGTTAGCCTATGCCAGCCGCAAACTCTCAAAAGTTGAGGCAAACTACTCTGCTACTGAAAAAGAGTGCCTCGCAGTCATCTGGGCAATAAATAAGTTTCGACCCTACCTTTATGGTAGACCATTCAGAGCTGTCAGTGACCACCATGCTCTATGCTGGCTAGCAAATCTCAAGGATCCGTCAGGTCGACTAGCCAGATGAGCCTTAGGCTGCAGAAGTATGACATTACGGTCGTATACAAATCTGGAAGGAAACACAGTGATGCCGACTGCCTGTCACGCTTTCCCGTCGATCCAAGTGTACCTGAAGAGGAAGACTTCCCGTTTCTAGGCGTTGTCGACGCATCCGAAATCGCTCAACAACAACGAGATGACCCGGATTTTCTGGCGCTTATACAACACCTGCAGGGTCTCGACGTTCAAGTACCTCGCATATTCTCCAGAGGGCTCTCCACGTTCTGCCTTCGGGGAAGCGTCCTTTACAGGAGGAACTGTGAACCTAATGGCGAAACGTTTTTACTTGTCGTACCCACAGCCATGCGACAGGAAATTCTGCATGCATGCCACGATGAGCCAACATCCGGCCACATTGGTGTGAGCCGAACATTCGCCAGGATTCAGCTGAAGTACTATTGGCCTAAGTTGCTCGCATCAGTGCAGCGCTACGTGAAAACTTGTCATCAATGTCAACGGCGCAAAACTCCAGCCGTAAAACCAGCCGGCCTTCTCCATCCAATAGACCCTCCGGATGCCCCATTCCAACAAGTCGGCATGGACTTCCTAGGACCTTTCCCGACATCATGTGCAGGCAAGAAATGGATTGTGGTAGCTACGGACTATCTGACCCGTTATGCTGAGACTGACTCTCTGTACAGTGCGACAGCTGCCGAAGTCGCCAAGTTCTTTGTGAACAACATAGTGCTCAGACATGGTGCGCCCATCGTCGTTATTACGGATCGGGGCACAGCATTTACTGCAGACCTTATGCAATGTCTGATGCGCATGACAAATACCGATCACAGAAGAACAACGGCGTGTCACCCTCAGTCGAATGGCTTAACCGAACGCCTCAACAGAACTCTGACCGACATGCTATCAATGTATGTCGATGTTGAACATAAACAGTGGGATGAAATATTACCCTACGTAACATTCGCATATAATACCGCCGTTCAAGGAACAACCCACGTTGCCCCTTTCGAACTAGTATTCGGCCGAAGAGTGACCACCCCACTGGATGCCATGTTACCACTACAGGACGAAAACAGCTATCCACCTGCCTTAGATGACTTCTTGCAACGAGCCGAAGAAGCACGACAAATGGCAAGATACCGAATACGCCGTCAACAGCGCGTCGACTCTAGTGGGTACAATAAGCGACGCAGTGACGCACTTTATCATCCCGGTGACAAAGTGTGGATATGGATCCCAGTGCGCCGCCGCGGACTCTCTGAAAAGCTTCTTTGTCGATACTTCGGCCCTTATGAAGTACTCAACCGTATCAGCGACGTCACTTATGAAGTCAGAGCCGCGGGACACGTGAGCTCAAGACGCCGCAATACCACGGAAGTGGTACACGTAGTCCGCATGAAGCCCTATCATGACAGATCGTCGGAAAACGAGTGAGAGGACGCATGTATCATTTTACTCTCTCAAGCATCGGGACGATGCGTCTGAGGAGGGGGATAATGCCGCGACAGGTTAGCCACGTCCAAGTAGCCGCCGCAATCATCATGGCAAGAGCACCAGCAAGACCCGGCTGGCATGCGTCACGCGTGTGGGCGCTCCAACAACGAGGAGGAGGAAGTTAGGTGAATCTGTGCCTCTCGTCTACTCGGACTCGGCGACCATAGTCATTAGACTTGTGGGCACAAGTTCGCCCTAATAAAGTTGCTTGTTTTTAGCCTGTCTGCCTCAGCATCGCTACAATATGTTCGCTAGCAAACGGGTCTCTTTATGTTGATCATTATCATTTGCGTGATTTTCCATGAAGCGAGAAGTGCTGTACTTCAAATGGTGCACTCACAGCATTACACTGCAACTCACTGCTTTCAATATACAATGTACGTGTGCATTGAACTACACACGTTTCTTTGCTAATGACCTAATCTGTTTTGGGTGATGTGACATTTATGTTGTCCAAAGAATAAAACAGTGTCGTTATGTGCTGCATAAAATTATCAATACTGAAAGCAAGCACTTAGCCATCGTTCTAAAAAGTTGACATCCTTGCTCCAAGTTATTTACAAAAAAATTTGCTTCTACTCCACGCGTGCCTGGGCGTGTTAGTGATGATGTAAAAAAGAAAACACTCAGAATTCGAGACGCAGCGATAAATATGGGGCAAGCACACTTGACTTTTCGAATGGTTCTGCCTTTTTGTTTGGACAATGTCTTATCCGAATGTAGTTGCTTGTTTGTACATCTCGTACATACTGACATATATTTAAGCAGCATAAGCCAATTATGGCTGATGCTTTTCGCGTGAACGAGTGGCCTTCATCGTGTACCGAATTCCAGTGAGGTTCGGTTGTGTTTACCGGGGACATACTGGTCACTGCGTTAATTACATGCTACGAAAGTATGATAGGTGCTTGGAGTCAGAATAGGTGTTGAATTTCGTTTTACACTGCAAAAGTAACAGTTGTTACCCACAGTTGATGATTGTGGATGTAGCAGGTCGCAGAGACACCAAAGTAGAAGGAGAGATTTAAGAAACCGCTTTGATTGAGTACTATACCCAACTTGTGCATAAGTGTCCATTTATTGGCTCACTTAGAGAAGCAAGTGCGTTTCGTGAATAGCTGCCGGTAAGCGCGTTTTCTACGCTTGTATCTGTTTTAGGTGGTGTCTATTTATTGGCCTGCTTATCTTCTTTCCCACTACAACTTGCTCAAATGCGTAGTTAAGAGCCTCTTATCAATTAAACATTTATGTGTATTCAGTTTTCACATGCTTTTCTTGACCGAGAAGTGCACATGTACGCCGCGCGTGTCTCTGTCAGCTGTTTTTGTCCTTGTCAAAAAAACAAAAACAACTGACAGAGAAAACTGACAGAGACGTTCGCGTTATGGAATGTCTTGTGCTTATGCGCATATTGTCTTGGCGCGGCGATATTTTTGAAAAAGCGTTCACTGTTGTATGTTGCACTTCTTCACGTCTCCCTCCCCTTTTCTGTCTCCTTCATTGTGCTTCATTTTACCAAGTATACATCACCACCTGGCCAAAACTTCTAAGACAAATTGGCCGTTGAAACCACTTGACGGCTTAGACTGTTGATAGGTGCGAAAGAATGGGAATAGTGTCATGCCTGTGCTGATTTCAAAGAAGGCAGGTGTCTTCATCCGCGAGAGCACTCTGTTTCGATTTAACTAGCCGCAATTCATTGTAAATTGCACTCTACGTAACCTTCTACTACTTCAGCTCTTTCTCGAGTTTGAAGTGAAGATTCCTACGACAGTGTTCCAACTGAAAGGCAACGCGGAAATTTCACAATTCTTTGCGTTCATGTAACAAGTGTTAAGCGCATGTTCGATACTAGCAGCCCTTCGGGTTTCGACACCCAGATTTGACTTCCATATTTGCGGCCGTTCACAAGGTGAGCGAGATCCAAGGTGAAAACATGTTTCGTACGTTGGTTTTTTTTGGTAACTTATTCGCTATTATGTACGAAAAAAAGAGTTGAAATGGGTTGGAAAACGACGGCATTCAAGCGTGGCTCCCTTTTGATACATTGGCCTGTTATCCAGGACACTCGGCTAATGTGAACTGTCTGTCTGCTTTCAATTTCAAAAATTAACACCTAAGTATCAGAGCAACAAAGTACGCTTAATGTCATCTGATTATAATCAAGAGCGAAGGGCACTTTCTAATCGAATAATTGTATATGCGTAAGAAACACGTTCTTTCGACGCCTAGTGAATAATTAGCGCATTGACATAAAGAGCGAGTACCTGACCTCTTTAGTGAAGTATTTCACTGTTTCGCTTGCTGTCGACCTATGAAGAAGATTAGTTTTTAAAGCACTTGTGGGACTCCAGTGGCTTTTGTGGCCTTAGTGGCTCTTTGAGTGGGCGCAGGATTCTCTATATGATTTAGGGGGAGGGGGTCCGCAATATAGCTGAAGTCTAACCACAGCGCCAACACGTCCCCCATTTCCGACCAACCTAAACCGAGGCCGTTGTGGTCATAACGCAATATAGAGACAAATGTTCGGCCCTGCTCTCTTGTCCCCACATTCTCTCCACCTTTACGCACGTCTATGCTGACACCTCAGTGTTCTCCGGGTCCCACAATTCTACACATGAAAAGCACAGACTTAGTTCCCACTCAAACTAAACCAACAAGCAATTTATATGGGGTTTATGAATCTTAAGGGAAGTTAAAAATCAATACAGTGGTATTATTCCCCATGTCCACCAGCAACCTGTCGAGTCATCACGTAAGCGAGCGTCTACGGGGGCGGAATATTGAACGAGCCTGTCTCGCTTATCTGATTAACGCCGTCGTCCACGTATAGCGACAATCGAGCACCCGAAACCTAAACCCTTCTAAAGTGGATAACCTTCGTTGGTGCTGCTAATGGCATTGCGGGGATGCTGAATAGCCTCCTGCAGTGCAGCGTCACCGCCAGCACATTGAGCGGCTTGCAGCCATGGCTGGGAAACTTTGTTGGAAAGCTTAGGTGGCAAAGCAGTGAAAAACTAAGCTTGAAATATTTCCGGCAAGCACACTAAGCTTTTCGCGGCACCCATCTGATTACTACAATTTAAAAAAGAAGTTGAGAAGAACCCACGTACCTTTGGAATCGATGTGAGTGAAAGGTGACTGTCTTTTACTTTTTTATTGAGCGAAACGTTAGGATGTGGTGCTTGAGTTATGCACGCAATGACATGCGTTACACAGCTGCATATGTTTCATGTAAACATTTGTTGACAAAAGGGGAAAAGGACATCATTAACAAAATATTCTTATTAAGATAATCCCTTTCTTTCATAGTGATATGGAAAGTTTATTACTACAATTCTTCGAACCATGTTTCCCGCATGCTTCTGTTTCATCGCGTTCCTATTGGGTGGCTCTCTTAGTAATAAGTTACGCGCCCTTCAAATCCTACGAAGAGAAAAACACCCGACAATAAGTCGTCAGATTCGCTCCTCCTCTTGACCAGATGATTTCCTTTAATGCTGGTGTAATGCATCCTATTGTTCGTCCTACACACATGCAACCATGCAATAAATAGTCTTTGTGATGCCTGAAGTGAAGCGAGATTTATTCCCAGTACAGAAAGCACTCCTAGGTTTTTGCCAATCTATCATGCAACACAAACTTGATATTTTGCATGGCGCCCAAAATGAAACGCACGCACAACGCCACGTGGCAAGCTTTTACACATTATGTGATACCTTGTGGACGGACGGCATAACTTCTACTGTCTTAAGGTCGTCATTAGTAGTACTGTTAATACTGCTAAATCGTTCTTCAGCTGCTAGTTGCAAGTTTGTTTTACCTTTGTCTCGATTACCACTTCATAACAGTTATAGGAAGTCAGCCGCCGCCAGACATATTATCTGTTTGTAAAACATTTGCTCCATCGGGTGATGAGAGCTTGTGTTGAGACATTGTTGATGCATACGGTGGCCATGGCAGGCCATTTTAGAGTGTTACCACTATATATACTGCTACGAATGAATGACTCTTCAGGTAAACATGGCTCCGAATGGCAGCGCTTCACAACGAGCCAGATTATACGGTGTGGCCGCGCATCGAAATGAATTGGCGCAGGCGCAAACGAGTGCCCCGTTGTTGCTGTACAGCAGGCAAATGAACGCAGTCCCTGACTACCATGGAGCGACGATGTCGAGTGATGTCGTAGACGACGCAAAGTGCCTTTGGCGCACTACTATATGGCTCAATGCACATGCGCCAGCTGTACTAGCACTGCACGGAACGCGGCTGCGCAGAGCTGCGTTTACTCTAACAGTAAACACTACTATACATGCAAAGTGGGAAAAGGGTATCGCTTAGTGGTGTTAGGTAATATGGGCAAGTAAACAATTGCTAAATAACCCTGTCAATCATAGGGCAATCGCATAGCAAGCACATGTTTGTCTCAATGCTACACTTAGTACATTCGATCCTGCTGCAACCAGCTCGTGAGATTGAGCATTTTTTTCTTCGTTTCTTCTCTTTGTACTGAAGGTCCATGAGCACCCTCATATTTTTCATATTGGAATCAGATTGCCGGTATAAACTGGCGATTAGGTTTCAGCGCTCACACACCACGTAGAAAAAGCGTACGTAATTTTGACCCCAACTATCCTTCATCGGCACTCAGAGTGCTAAGGGCTGCGTGCTTCGTTCCGTCATAAATGATTGCGATGCAAAACTCGTGGCCAATGCAGCCAGCATAAGATGAAGACATTATCGTGGCAGTTAATTTTATGCAGCCAGCTGCCCTCCACCAAAATTTGATGCCCAGTATAGGTGAGTCAAATTCAGGTCTGAACTGAAAGCAATATTGTAGCATGACGAATGCAGTGAGTTATTGAAGAAACCGGAATTATTATGAATGTAGTGCAAGAAAAAAGTCCGTGGAGAAGAATTTCTGTGAAGTAAGGTGGTTACCGTGCGGTAGCAGGATCAGTAACGTGTTTTAAACATGTTCTGGCATGCGCTTGTGTAAGTTGGCAGTCATACAAGCGTCCAAAACCCATCACGATTGCGAAAGCTCATCGCGTCGCCTAGTTACACACAAATGGATGAATCGACCGTGAAATATCCCACACTGTTGCAGGCACCGACAGCCATAGATGCTTCTTCAAGACTTCGAGTCCGTTAACTACGGGCAGGCTGCAAGTTCCTTCTTTTTTTGTGCGTTGCATCACCAGTCACATCTGTAAATACTGATGATAAAGGCAGCAAGACACCAATTAAGGGGGCAGCGTGTGGGTGAGAGTTCTTTGATAAGATTACCCTTTTGATACAAGGGATACGTGTTAAGTGGGTCTACTTTTTGGTCATTGCTGTTAGACTGCCGGAGCTGCGGCCACCACATTGTGCTATCTGTCACCTTTGGGACAACCATCGTTTCAAGCAGTGACAGTGAGTCCGCTTGACTGTCTTTTACGCTGCACCTGTGGTCGAACGCTTGTACAGACACTTCGAGAATTACCTCTAAGCAGTGTGCTTGCAAATTATGAGGCAAGTTGTGGAAGCCTATCTGTCCGGAATTCCTAGATATTGATATTGCCGGCAGAGCGAGATTTGAGGCTGCCAGTAACGACTCTTTATCAGCTGACGGACCCGTGCAAATATAGTTGCTGCAGACATTTCGGCTTCGAAATTTGCCCTTAGCGGTTTTCGTTCACTAGTCGAGCCAGGGATGAACGTGGTGCTTGCTCGGTGCGCATTGGAACTATCTACGGTTAATGCAAATCAGACAAAATGACAGTTAGTGCTCTCCTCAGCTAGCTCAGCATGCAAGTGATGAGTATATATATAAATATATATATATATATATATATATATATGTGTGTGTGTGTGTGTATGTGTGTGTGTGTGTGTGTGGTGTGTGTGTGTGTGTGTGTGTGTTGTGTGTGTGTGTGTGTGTGTGTGTGTGTGTGTGTGTGTGTGTGTGTGTGTGTGTGTGTGTGTGGTGTGTGTGTGTGTGTGTGTGTGTGTGTGTGTGACAGAGACAGCACCCGCTCCAGGGCTAGCTGTTTTATTCTGTATCTTCTTCTTCCTCTGCCTCGCTCACCTAGCATGCGCGTCTGTGGCAGAGTGCTGGCTTTGGTATTCGTTATCATACTCGGTAATGATTGCAAGCATTGTCGATGGGCCGCACGACAATGTTCATGTGGGTGAGGCTAGCTGCAGCAGTTGACAGTGCTTCAGGTGGCCGGGGTTGGCTGCATCGTTGTGGTCGGCCCCGACCACGCTGGAAGTTTGTCGAAATAGGCTCCAGCAACCGACACTGGCTGTGTCACCTGGGTCGTTCCCCATGTCGTGGTGGGGACTGGGTCCTGGTTGGTTCTTTTGTTGATGATGACTACACGAAACCGCATTGAGTGTCGCGTGGCAGTCTACAATATTGGCCACGCGGCGACTAAAGAGAAAACGCAGCTCGACTTCGATTTTCTCTTGGTGGACTGAGCAGGCATTCGCGTGGTAGTAGAAGTCTCTTGCGATGGCGTGGTTTTCATGGAGATGGTTATGGCGGGTGGCCCAGACTGGATCGACATGATCGCAGGCTGATCACAGAATAATTTTCTTTGTCCCGCCATAATTTAGAAAACAGGGCAGGAAATGGAGGTTCCGACAACGAAACAAGTAGCATCAAACGCGGCCGTCTACGTATTTTTCGGCGGATCGAGGGATGTTTTCCGGTGCGATCAGACATTTGCACTAACGTAAGGTGATTGACATGACTGCTGACATGAAGCATGGCTTCCCCGCCGAGGTGCGGCTAGTCCGTGACTTGCACAGCGTTTTCGCTATGGGGCTCCTGGACGCTATCAAGTAAGCGATTCCCGAAGCCATGCTACATATTGGTGGGAGATCCTCGATGGAAGCCGTTCCGCAAATCGGAGACTCTACCTAATCGGGCAGTGCATGCGTCGCACGCGTATCCGCTCCTGTCTGGTCAGATGGGTGTTATTAGGCACAGTGGAGAGACCTACCTCATTATGTGGTAGAATGTCCAGTAGAAGAATAAGGGCCGGTGCCTCTAGGTACACCGGAGAGCCTGCGTTAAGGCCTGTTGTGGAGCGTTACGCAAAGCTTGTCGTTAGGAACCCGCCGGACACATCTGCACTATCGGGCCGGTGCTCCTCAGGATCTCCAAATACGACAACAGACACGCCTGTGCAAGGCAGAGTTACACAGTCGTGATTGTTCTTTACATCTTGGTCACGGAGAGATGACAGAATAGTAGCAGCTCGAATTGCAGCCTCTAGGTCGGGCTTCTCCCGAGTTCCATCCTCAGAGAAGATTGAGTTGAATGGGTAGGAAGCACAGAGAATCGTATCAAATGCGGCTATGAGCTTGGAGCTCCACTGCGCCTATGACTGCTGCTTCCAGCTTTCATACCGTTGCCACGCCGCTGCATTTTCCTGAAGACGGTCTTGGACCACGGACCATTTTTGATGCTCTGTCTAGGCCGCGCGCATGGATAGTGCGCTGACGGTTGGCCTCCAGCTGTCGGCGACGTCCCGGAACCCGTTGAATTCCGGCAGTTCATAAAAGGCCGGCGATGGTGGGGAGGCTCGTGAGAATGCAGATACCACTGAGACAAAGCTGTAGAGCTGTTCTGAGAGCTACAGGAGTGTGCCCTCAGGTCTCTGCGTTGCTCAGATGAGCAGTCTTCAAGGCCGTGCAAGGCAGCTACATCCAACACGGCGTTAATGGCACGCAAGGCTGGCAACATTGTAGCAGCTCGCTCGCAGATCAACGCTGTGAGATTGTTAGTCTCGAGGCGGAGTAGCGCGATGGTACACTGCAGGTCCGCGGCACTGTCGGGTGTGACACCCGAAGAGTCGATGACCGCGGTCTTCGAGTTAGTAGTGGTCACAGAACTCACGCCGGCGAGATTGACGAGCAGATAAGCAAGGATGGCGTTCTGTGGAGGCTCGTACGTTTGAAGAGTACTGCAACGGGAATGGAGGCCATGAGAAGCGTGAGCGGAATTCCCAAAGGGCAGGAGCCAGTACGCATCTCTGCCGCGAAGCGGTGGCAGGTTGTACATCAAGTCATGCCATAAAGCCACATGGGAAGCTTGGGCGCAGTCCAATTTCGGTCTGAAGGGTAGCTGAAATGGCGGGCGGGACTCCATCGCCAAGGAAGCGTGAACGGCGTTCCTCGATGGTGAAGCACACGCTACTGACGAACCACGAAGACTAAAACTGGCACTCTGGCACAACGCGCACTAGTGTACGGAACGCCTTTGTTACATGGTTATCAACCCCAACAGAAAATGCCGCAGATAGACGCAGAGAATATGTTATCACAACAGTTGATGTGAGTGCCGTATCCATCTTGCGTGAGGCGAGCACTACTACCAGAAATTCAGCCACAAAAATGGGTATGAAATTGGGTATTGAAAGGGAATAAGACCACTCTAAGATTGGGCTGAAAATACCAACCCCTGATTTTTCGGCACTTTGCGATGCGTCTGTTGCAATAACAACGTTTTGTGGTGTTACTGCGCAGTTAGTCTTGTAGTAAATCATCTAAAATACATAAGGAAGTAATTTGGTGATATTAAAAAAAAATGTCGTCAAAAAGAATATCCACAGGGTCTGAAATATCATGACTCAGCATGATATCACATATACGTACGTTAAGAGGCTCCAGTATATTTTGTACAAATATAATTTCTGGAGTGTAAAATCGCGGCCGTATTGTATTGAAAAAATATCCCGGAATGAAAATAAAGGCTGTTTTTTATCGTCGTAATGGTGATTCATAATTTCTTAAGAATGTCTGAACAGTCAGAAGGCGAGTTCTACAGAAACGTGAAGGGATTCTCCATTAGAGATACAACACACTGTTAGCAACTGTTTTAGGCAGGTCAAAGCATAGGCGCAAAGCTTCTCTTTTCAGAAGCACTAGAGGCGATAACTCGTAAGCTAGAACACCAAAGAAAAGTACACAACCAAATTTCAAAGTAGGACGAACCTACAGGCGACATATTGCCACGTTCCATTTCCCAAGTTGTTGTTACGTTCCGAACACCACACGATTCTCGACGCAAACCGCGCCTGCAGGTTTCGAGAAGGTTCCGGACTGTAGTAGATCATTTCGATAAGATCACGCCCACTGTGCGAACGGTACAGATTGTTCTGGAACCTACGCCACCGCCAGCGATAACGCTAGAACATTCGACGGCAAGGGTATAAATGCCGACGCGCTTCGCCGCTTGTCAGTTGTTGATCGAAGGCCGATGCTGCGTTCGCCGCTATCAGTCCGAGACTGCTATCTGTGTAAGACTGCTGCTGTAATTAGACATTCCCTTTAGCGGGCACAGGTTCGCCCAAATAAACAGTTAAATCCCAACACGAAGTTCCCTGTCTTTGGCCACGTCACGACCCCGTGACATCTGGTAGAGGTGCTGCTTCGTTCATGTACCGGACGCCGCCGTCAAGCAGTGAACCCGGCCCACGTCGCGGAGAAGACACCGACGCAACCAAGAGCAGCGAACGAGGCCGCCGACAGGAAGGTCTCCTACCGGAGTACGGCCTTCTACAAGACAAGGCGCGGAAGACCAAGACCATGACCTCGACTGCAGCGACAATGACAACCGGAGCGTCCAAGCCCGCGATCGTCATTCATCAACCCAGGGAACCACCAACATTCTACGGCTCATCGCTTGAAGACCCGGAAACCTGGCTAGAAACATACGACCGTGTGGCCGCCCTCAACCACTGGGACAACGAAGAAAAAGCTCCGTCGTGTGTAATTCTACCTGGAAGACACCGCAAGGACCTGGCTAGAGAATCGGGAGTCGACGCTCCGAACGTGGGATGTCTTCTGCGGCGCATTTCTGCAAACGTTCGTGAGCGTCATTCGCAAAGAGAGGGCCGCTGCTCTACTCGAGACCCGGGTTCAGGTACCAAATGAAAAGGTCGGAATTTTCACAGAGGTGATGACCCGCCTATTTCGTCACGCTCACCCAGCCATGCCCGAGGAAAAGGAAGTTCGTTTTCTTATGCGAAAAGTCAAACAAGAGCTCTTCGCGGAACTAATAAGGAATCCACCAAACACCGTCCAAGAATTTGTATCCGAGGCGACCACCATCGAAAAAAACGCTGGACACGCGCACCAGACAGTATAATCGTCGCCTGACTCCAGAATGCGCTGCTGCTCAAGCCAGTGATTACGATGACCTGCGTGAAACGATCCGAGCAATCGTGCGGGAAGAGCTGCGCAAACTGTTCCCTTCGGTGCAGCCTCAAGTGCATTCGATCGCCGACATTGTGCGAGAAGAAGTCCGGCCATCGCTTCGAATTCCCAAAACACCGCCGCCCGAGCCAAAAAACTACGAGCTACGCCGCTGCAGTGTGCCACAACGCTCCTCCCCGTCCACGCCAAAACGCCGCCCCGTCGCACTTCCGTCGCCAGACGCCACCGCCGTCACCACCCCCACCGACGTCCTACCGTTCCCCAGCGGGCCAGCGCAGTGCACCGAGGAAAACGGACGTTTTGTGTGCACCTGACAACTGCTCGCTCTGCTACCACTGCGCCGAGGCCGGGCACACATACCGCCGTTCCCAGTACTGACAGATGGGACTGCGTGGCTTCGCCGTCAATGCACCGCGTCCACAGCCAGGAGATCGGCCACGTGACATCGCCGACTACCTGGCAGGAACTCAATGGACACCACGAAGTCCTTCCCGTTCGCCGTCGCCCAGCCGCCACATGTCACCGCACCTCCGGCAGTACTCTGGCCCAACGCGGGGCTGGTCTCCTAGCCCGTATCCGGGAAACTAAGGGCAGCAACCGATAGAGGTGCGGTTGCTGTGGCGACGAACTACCGAAGATCCTCCTCCGACGACGCCGCCGCGACGGAGTTTTTTGAACACAACACCAACCAAGCAAAGCCCTGAAGGCAAAAGCTCACTTACCGAAGGTGGCTGGACGACGCAACATGGAAGCAGCGGAACAAGCCGACGCAGCCGTGACCCGACGCCACGCCCTAACTGTAATGCGAGACGGCGAACTAGCGACCTCGACGTTCTTATCGACGGCCACAGTGTGACTGCTCTCATTGATACTGGAGCCGACTATTCTGTCATCAGTGGGTCGTTCGCCGCAAAGTTAAAGAAAGTTTGGACAGCTTGGAAAGGCCCTGAAATCCGCACAGCCGGAGGTCATCTCGTAACGCCTGCAGGAATCTGCACAGCGAGAGTCACCATTAACGGCCGTATTTATCCTACAAACTTCGTAGTCCTACAGCGTTGCTCGAGAAATGTCATCCTTGGCATAGACTTCTTATGTCTCCATGGTGCTGTCATCAACCTAAAAGCAAGGTCGATAACGTTATCCACAGAAGAAGCACTACAGCTGCGCACGCCGTCAGGATACCATCCCTTGAATGTGCTGGAAGAAGAAGTCACCATTCCGCCTCGCTCAAGCGTCATTATTTCAGTCGGCGCTCCTAAACAATCTGACTTGGAAGGCGTCGTTGAAGGCAGTCAGCATCTGATGGTCACCCGAAATATTTGCGTCGCAAGAGGAATTGCAGAGCTGCGGGGAGGCAAAGCAACGGTTATGCTCACGAATTTCAGCAATGAGTACAAACATGTGAACAAAGGAACAACGGTCGCATACATCGAAGACATTGTCGAAGCCACCAGTGCTTTCGCCCTCACCGATTCTGCGGAACCTGCTCAGAGGAACCAAGCCCCTCCCATAGCTTTCGACGTCAGTCCCAGACTTCCGAACTATAAGCAAGAACAGCTCAAGGTCCTGCTCCTACAATACGAAGATTGCTTTTCGTCGTTATCGAAAATTCGGCAGACCGCAATCACGAAACATCGAATCATAACCGAAGAAAATGCCAGATCACTCCGTCAGAGTCCGTACAGGGTTTCGACGTGAGAACGTGAGGCCATGAAGAGACAAGTTGATGAAATGCCGAGAGATGACTATATCCAGCCGTCCAAGAGTCCGTGGGCATCCCCCGTGGTGTTAGTGAAGAAAACGGATGGGACCCTACGTTTCTGCGTCGATTATCGCCGCCTGAACAAAATCACAAGAAAGGACGTGTATCCTCTCCCACGAAATGACGACGCACTTGATCGGCTCCATAACGCCAAGTACTTCTCGTCAATGAACCTCAAGACTGGCTATTGGCAAATTGAAGTCGACGAAAGAGACCGAGAGAAGATGGCGTTTATAACACCGGAGGGCCTCTTCGAGTTTAAGGTGATGCCCTTCGGCCTTTGCTCAACGCCTGCAACTTTTCTACGCGTTATGGATACAGTACTGACAGGATTGAAGTGGCAAACTTGCCTTGTGTACTTGGACGACGTCGTCGTGTTTTCCTCGAGTTTCGACGAGCATCTTCGGCGCCTTGAAGCTGTACTTCAAGCCATCAAGACGTCCGGACTCACACTGAAGCCAGAAAAGTGCAGATTTGCGTATGAGGAGCTCTTGTTTCTGGGGCACGTTATCAGCAAGTCTGGAGTTCATCCCGATCCACGGAAAACAGCCGCCATCGCCGACTTCCCGCCACCCACTGACAAGAAGGCCGTGCGCCGATTTCTGGGCCTGTTCGCCTATTATAGGCGGTTCGTGAAAAACTTCGCCCGCATCGCCGATCCTCTCACTAACCTTACCAAGGCCGACGCGAAATTCAAGTGGGAAACGCCACAGGAACACGCTTTCCAGGAGCTTAAACATCGCCTCCAGACGCCTCCGTTACTTGCCCATTTCGACGAATTCGCCGAGACAGAAATACATGTTGACGCAACAGCGTAGGTCCTGGCGCCGTTCTTGTGCAGAGGGCTGACGGACTTTAAAGGGTTATTAGTTACGCCAGCCGATCGCTATCCAAAGCAGAATCAAATTATTCCACAAGAGAAAAGGAGTGCCTCGCCATCATCTGGGCTACGTCGAAATTTCACCCCTACCTCTACGGCAGGCCCTTCAAAGTTGTGAGCGACCACTACGCCTTGTGTTGGCTAGCCACCTTGAAGACCTTTCAGGTCTCCTTGCATGATGGAGCCTGAGACTTCAAGAGTATGACATTACTGTCATTTACAAGTCCGGCAAAAAACACTCTGACGCTGGCTGTCTCTCTCGTGCGCCTGTCGACCAACCGCTACCCGACGACCCGGATGACGACTACTTCTTGGAACGATAACTACCGACGACTTCGCTGAACGACAGTGGGCCGACCTGGAACTTAAGGCCCTAATAGAGTACCTCGAAGGCAGGACCGCCGAAGTCCTGAAGGTATTCAAGCGCGCACTTGCGTCGTTCTTTCTACTAAACGGTCTTCTACAAAAGAAAAACTTTTCACCGCTTCGAGCTAAGTACCTCCTTGTGGTGCCTTCAGCTCTGCGACCAGAACTCCTGCAGGCCCTGCACGACGATCCGACGGCAGGGCACCTCGGTGTTACCCGCATGCTCGCGAGGATACAAGAAAGGTACTACTGGCCACGTCTTACCACCGACGTCACTCGTTATGTGAGGACATGCCGGGGCTGTCAGCGACGCAAGACACCGCCGACAAGGCCAGCGGGACTTCTGCAGCCAATTGATCCACCTTGCTGACCTTTCCAGCAGATTGGTATGGACCTACTGGGGCTGTTCCAGACGTCGGCTTTTGGAAACAAGTGGATCGTGGTAGCTACTCACTACCTCACCCGCTACGCCGAGACAAAAGCCCTGCCAAAAGGCAGTGCATCCGAGGTAGCTAAGTTCTTCGTCAAAAATATCGTCCTACGTCACGGCGCCCCAGAGGTCCTTATCACCTACAGAAGAACGGCATTCACTGCCGACTTAACTCAAGCGATCTTGGCATACAGCCAAACCAACCACCGCCGGACGACAGTGTACCACCCACAGACCAACGGCCTTACCGAGCGACTTAGCAAGACGATCGCCGACATGCTGTCAATGTACGTCGATGTCGAATACAAGACGTGGGACGCCATTCTTCCGTATGTGACCTTCGCATACAACACGGCGGTGCAGGAGACGACGCAGATATCTCCATACAAATTGGTCTACGGAAGGAGCTCGGCAACGACGCTCGATGCCATGTTACCCAACGTCACCGACGAAGAAAACCTCGATGTGAGCGAGTACCTTCAACGCGCCGAAGAAGCCCGACAACTTGCGCGTCTCCGTATCAAGAATCAACAGACGACCGACAGCCACCGTTACAACCTTCGACGACGCTTCGTGGAATACCAGCCCGGTGAACGTGTTTGGGTGTGGACGCCGATACGCCGACGTGGACTAAGTGAAAAGCTTCTGCGGCGGTACTTCTGACCGTACAAGGTGGTTCCACGTCTCGGCCCACTTGATTACGAGGCTGTCCCCGACGGCATCACGAACTCTCAACGACGCCGATCGTGACCTGAAGTCGTCCATGTCGCGTGCCTCAAGCGGTTTCATGCACGTTAACAAACTGAAACAGTGTTTTTTGTATTATTGTTGTATTGTAATTTATTCATTGTACTTTCTTGCATTATTATTGTACCTTCATCTTTAGTTAAAGCATCGGGAAGATGCCTTTTTTCAGAGTAGGGCAATGCCTTGTTCCATTTCCCAAGTTTTTGTTATCGTTCCGAAACCCCACACGATTCTCGGCGCAAACCGCGCCTGCAGGTTTCGAGAAGGTTCCGGACTGTAGTAGGTCATTTCGATAAGATCATGCCCACTGTGCGAACGGTACAGATTGTTCCGGAACCTTCGCCACCGCCAGCGATAACGCTAGAACATTCGACGGCAAGGGTATAAATGCCGACGCGCTTCGCCGCTTGTCAGTTTTTGATCGAAGGCCGACGCTGCTTTCGCCGCTATCAGTCCGAGACTGCTATCTGTGCAAGACTGCTGCTGTAATTAGACTTTCGCTTTAGCGGGCACAGGTTCGCCCAAATAAATAGTTAAATCCCAACACGAAGTTTCCTGTCTTCGGCCACGTCACGACCCGTGACAATATCAATATTAGTGGGTCTGTTCTCATACCTCTGCGGTAGTTGCTTATATTATGCCTACGTATTATGCTATTGACCCGCGCACCTTTTCCTCTGATGTATTCGATGTGAGGTCACTAGTAAAGCGATATATTATAAATTACTCCAAGGTATTTAACAGATTCCACCTGTGGTATATCGTCATGATGCTACAAGAGAGATATGCACAGGGTATTGCAGCGGGAATACAAGAAGGGCACATTTCCTCGGATTAAGTAGAAAGCAACTACCGTCGAGCGAGCTCTCCAATATATTAGGGTCAGTCTGCAGCCGTTCATAGAGGGTCTGAATGTTGCCTGCTATTGCAAAAAAGCGATATCATCTGCGTGAACATAAGTTTTGTCCTGTTTACGTGTAATGGTGCTCATTAGTAAATAAATAGCACCGAAGAAAGCACTGAGCCTTGCGGTACTTCCCTGGTTTGTGTGTGAGTAGATGATGGAAACCCATTCTTGAAACAATAAAATTAACGTCCTGCCTGCAAGAAAGTCGTGAACATACGCCATTATGTATGACTGAAAATCAAGTATTCTAATCTATCTCTCAAAATATAGTGCCCCACGGTATCTCACCTAAAGGAACAAAAACGTGCAAGGTGAAACTTTATATCTGCTGTCAGCCAAGTTTTTTGGAGATTTATAATATCAAGATTAAACTGATTGAAAAGGTAATGTAAATTCATTGAGCCTTATGATATAGAACGTCAGTTCCACTGTAGTACCCTCAACTGACCTATGGTGTTGATTGCACCAGAGAGGCGCATGCCGCGTCCTTTGTAGCATCTTTACTCAAAATAGCTGATTCATTCCTTTTAGTTTTGGACTTGAGATTGGCGGAAAGAGGAGATCTAGTACGTTTATGAGTTCGCATATTGAGTTCCATATTTGTTGTAGCACATCTGTTCGGCTGAGGCGTATGCCGCTCTAAGTGCACCTGTGTTCCTGACTGCTTAGCCTTGTCTGCAGATGCAGAAAGTTCGTCCAACACTACATTGCGTGGCTTAGTGGCATCTCTGGTAATGTCCGATACTGCAGGTTCTGTGCTATTCTGTACTCCTTGCATAATCTGGTTGGCAAGAAGTTTATCCAAATGGTCATTAAGGTTAGATATGAGCTCATCCATAGCCTTAATCACTGGCTTTACCACAGCAGTTTTGTTAGCCTGCGACAGATTTGAGTCTATACTGGAAGTGTAGTGCGCTGTAATGCCAGTATATCTAAAAGACCTGTCTCTAACTATGTCAATGGCTTTCCTTCGAGAGCACGGCGGCGTTCGATAACTTGTTGTTGGCGCAGTGAATCCCCACACAGAGACAACACTTTTCCGCTATTGCAGTACACTTGCCTGAAGAATGACTCTCTTCGAAGGTGCGACAACGAATGTTAGATTTACATTCACCCTCAAAGTAGCCGAATCTCCAGCAGCATTTGCACTCAATCGGTCGAGAGGTGGTTGCTCTACGCAAAAGATCAATGGCCATAACTATTTCTGACGGCCATGTCGTGCTCACAAAGGTCATTGATTGATGATTGATATGTGGGGTTTTAACGTCCCAAAACCACTATATGATTATGAGAGACGCCGTAGTGGAGGGCTCCGGAAATTTAGACCACCTGGGGTTCTTTAACGTGCACCCAAATCTGAGCACACGGGCCTACAACATTTGCCCACAAAGGTCACGATGATAGTTTCTGTTGGTACCTTCTCGTTGTTGATTAGGCGATTGCATCAGCAAGTCGAATTTACGCGTTCCCCAGACAACCTGTCTAGGGTTTCAGCTGGACTCCATTTGGAGTCTACTCTCCGTACAAGGTCTTTGGTACATGCACGGTGATGCAAAATGAAAGCACTCAGTGGTGAAGTGGTACACGAGGTGCATTTGAGAAGACCTTGCACGGAAGTCTCGTCCGGCAACCTACACTTGACGCCTCCTCACCCAAAAGGGCACACAAATGTGATGGTCTGGAAATGATTAGATGTCGCTTTAGGTTTCTTTTAGACCACCTGAGGGTTCGGAAGTGTGAGGAAGCCTTCATTTGTAGGCTCCAATGCCACGGGAATGCTGTGGATACCACTACGGAAAAACAAATCTAGCGGCAATTCATTAGACGGCAGGGACGCTGACCTGGCGAATCGCCCCTGGCCAGGAGAAGTAATCGACGTGAGCAGCATATATAGCGTCATATTCAGTAGCAGATAAACTAGGGTCTCGGACACTCTAACTACAAAGCTAAACTTATTCAATATTCGGCTAAAAACACCCGAGCAGGCTCCGCATAGGCAAGCCTGAAGGCGTAGAAGGCATTGTACATGTCAAGGCGGAGGGATGCGTGCGTGCCTTTTTTTAAACAGGCCTAATTACGAAGGAATAATTAATCATTTCCTTTAGCCACATCATCAACAAACAAAAAATATCTCTCAGCTACACCATAATTAGGATGATTTATGGCCCAATGGACAACCTGCAAGTGTGCTTGTAGCAGGCACCAAAGCAGTGTATCAAAAATGATTTAGAAAGTCCACTCTTTCAGCTTTCACTGTGCTGCACTCTAAAAATTCATCGAGTAAAAAGAGTGTCTTTTTGTCCCACAACAATAATCGTCATCAGGCTTGCATGCGCTTCCTTTCTTGAAAACTCGGCGCTGGCCACTTTCCTAACGAGAATGCAATGTAACCCTGATAATGGGCATGTCGGTCGTGACCGGAATGTACCAGGCGCGGGGCGACAGCGTAAGGATGGAACGAAATATAGATGACGATTTCTGTTGTGGGAGAAAAAGACACCCTTTTTGCTCGCTCTTTTTATAGAGTGTGCGCGTTTCGTGCTGACCTCATTGTTTTTTTTTATCAATACCACATTCTCACTACAGGTTTCAAAGATAATCATAATTCACAGCTTTGTCTCAGCAGACCAGACCCATCTCCCAGCTATCTACAAACGTTCGTAGGCGTGTGCCAATGAATATTCAGATGGCTGGAAATTTTCAACTTCATTACGTTCATTAATATGCATACTTAGCAACTACAGTACCATTTACTTAAAGCTTATTTTGTGCCTTCAACAAACTAGCGATTTTCTTTTACTTTCGCCATTTTGGAGTGTTAGGTTTTGGAAATGATCAGTATCTTCAGGCAAACCAATAATCACAGTGACATTGGCAATAGAGACGCCACAAAAGACAGATAGTAGTGACATGTTCTTCAAAGCCACAAACAATGGTGCTTGAAACTACAATAGTAACATGCTTTCGATATAACTAACTTAGGCTTCAGGCTCTGACACTGTGAAATGATGAAGATAACATGTGCTATTATATTCCCTTGAATACCTGGAATGGGCGATACAACTGTTTTCACTGCTGTCCCATATAAAAGAAAAGAGACGTAATGAAGTGACTGGGAACCACAAAGGCGACACGTTGCAAACAAAGTACACGCATTTGTAATTCACCAGATGTCGTTAAGAACTTAGTACAAACGCTAGACTGCCTTCCTGTCAAACGTCAACGAGAGTAAGATTATTTTTTAGAACTCCATGACCGCAAATGGAAGGAACAAACAAAACCTGCTTAAGTAGCATTCTTTACGTGAATAGTTCTGTCGTTGTAAGGAAAAACAAACATATTTGTTAACTTTTTATGTGAGTTTTCTTTTGTCATCTGTCTGAAGCCTAAGCGTTTTTTTTTATTTTTCGAAGCTAGAAAGTGAAAGTGCGAAAAAAACATGAAGGGCGAAGACAACGGGACAAGAGTTTCTTAGGTTTTTCCTTGTCCCTTTTTCCTACTTCACGCGGTTATTGTCTTTGTTCTAAATACGTACCATCTAGCTCTCATGAAATTGTAGCTCTTTTTTTTGGGTTTATAGAACGGCTCTACGACGAGAGTGTAATGATCACCAAACAGTGTTCACGCATCTCTTTAACGAGAGTCTAACACATGGCATGTGAATACTCATAAAAACAAAATAAGGCATACTCCTTTTTTTCTTTCTAGTAAAGCTCTGAGTGTCCAGAACCCCAGTAAGAAGGCTTAGTTCTATTTAAAAGTGGAGAATCCAGGTAAATCGTGGCAATTTTTGAATTAGCACGTTAACTTTCTCCTTTCCGTTTTTATGGCTCAATGAAAAGAGTGTATTGATATGCATTTCGATTGTGCGTGCCATGTTAAATCACATGCGTGGCAATCGATCGAGGATAGAGAAGAGTCAAATGACTGTTCCCTTAGTATTAGGAGCTAGTGCAAACGTTCGGGTGCATGCTGAATCTAAATTCGGGTATCCATATTCCCTTATGCATTTTTGCATTGTCACGTATGTTTGAAATTATTGTAATGTACGAAAAGATGGAGCACGTGGTCAAACTTTAGACACAGCCGGTCTGGAGGCGTGCGCTCGCTTCCTTTACGGCGTGAACGCGGGGGGCTGTTTCGATTGCTCTATCACAAAAAGAAATAGAATTTTCTTCGGAACGTTGGCAGACGTGTTGTTCATGTCGCGTTATTTCAATTATTACTCGGTTGTTAGATAAATTATTTTTTCTTTGATTTGTCATTTCTTGTATTTGTCAGATACTGCTCAAGTATATGTTACGCGGCTGCAGCAAATAAATCTTGTTGTAAGTCAGTGCCGCTGTCTGTCTCCTCCTTTTCTTGTACCTCAATATTGGTACTGTTTTTTGTTTGAATCAAGCTGTTCAAGTCGCCCAAGCAACCACGTCAGCTGTTTTCTACTTATCACCACACCCTCGTGGGGGCACTCCGAGCCACCTCAACGCCGCCATTGCGGGGGCTAGCACGAGCAAGAAGTGTGCAAGTTGCTACCTGCTGGTGCACTTCCTGATGGTAGCCATGCAATAAAAACGTGGTATCAAGCATATATGACAATTCTGATTTCGGGAAATCATCAGCGCGGTCATAGTACAGCAATGTTTTTGTTTATAGTGAGTCTGAATAAGTGAGTCTGAATATTTTATATAGCGCACATATACATTCCTGCGTCACTTTCAGATGTCTAGGCGAACATAAATCCTTATTTGACGAGAAGAATAAATCACATAAATCTCATTCTTAATTTTTTTTTCTTTTTTGAGAAAATGTTAGTGACATGTGCCGCGGGACTCGCTGGGCGTTGCCTGTTTGCGTGTGCGCATTTCTGGACTTCCGTTCGGCTTCACCTTTTGACGACTCCAAAACAACATACTCGGGATATTGTCGCTCTGCCCTGATTTCAATAATTTGGCTTTATTTTCGAGCCGATGATCCTTTGCGTGGTATTGTTGCAGAGGGCACAAGGTATGACGGGTATCCTTGAAATACAGTTGGCACTACAGCGGAAGTAATTTTGCTTCTAACATTGCGTCCCTTGGTACAGTCAATTACAAAAAAAGGCTTGCTGCAAACGACGGTGGGAGTTGGTTCTTTCGATTGTATGATGCGACGAGAGGAGTAGAGGAGCGTGCGGAACAGACTGGCTTTCTTGGCGCTTATGAATTGGACAATGAATACGCTTACCCAAGGCTATATAGGTCCTATCTTTTTAGGGATTAAACACCTTATATTCACTGCATTCAAAAATGCTTGAATGTCGTGTGTTTAGATTTCTCGCTTAGGTGCTCGTTAAAAAACCACAGGTGGCTGAAAGTCCGGGAGCTTTCCACTGCAGCGTCCATGAGAATTAGATCGTGATTCTCGAAATAAATTGACATTAATCACGAGCTTTTTTCAGGAAATGTTGTTATGACACATCGAGCATTCTTGATTAACAGGTAGTTGGTGCAATGACATGCCAGCAGTATTCCCAGCTCGCGACTTGCAAAACGGCACACAACAGTACAGCATGCATGTTCGCTGTGTACGAACGTTGCACCAGCTCACCAAGCTAAAATGAAAACACTTCGTAAAAGCAGGCAGGAGAGAACGCGGAAAAATACGCTTGGGAAACTCACTGCGACACGTATATCCAAGTGAGGTGCCTACCCAGGAAGCTACTTGAATGAATGACAAGACCAGACAGCGATCCCAGGCTTCGTGAGTGAGCAGTGTAAAATTGACCATGGACTAGCTAAGGCAGTGATGTAATCGATGATGTCACCACACTATCGCGGGCGCTGAAGACACACTTTCAGAAATGGACATTGCCATGTACTCTTTAGTGTACGTATATACCACGTGTTGTGAATCAACTGGTTCATACTGCATCCACTGTCCCGGAAGCACCAACAAAGCAGATACAACGTAGTGAAGTGACGCTCGGAGAGGATGAATTGAAGATGCCTTAGACAGTCTACAGGGTGTTGACTTGACGGGAAGTAAAAGTAAGTTGGCTCAAACACACGTCTATTCAGATAACACAGAGATTCGGAGCTGGAAACCGCAAGTGGCGTAGGTAGCCACGCCCTTGTATTCCTTTGCGCTCCCAGCTTCACTGATGTGAAATACGAAAATCGCAAACAGCTTTCCGGCCCTGGCACTAAAACACTATACACACGCAGCGGCGCCGATGGGCTCAGCCACTCCAAGGTGGCCGATAATCTCATGGTTATGGAGACTGAACATATGGCGGTTCCGGGGAAGAGTTTGACAACCACGTGATTAAATGGTTTATCACCTCAGAATCACGATACGAATATGACGTACGCTGTAGTAAGAGGATGCGCGACTTTGAGTCATCTGAGGTTTTCTTCACGTGCACCTAAGTGGGAAATCGAACCTCAATTGCTTTCGAATGCATTGAATGTAAGGTATTCAAGCCTATAAAAGGTTACATATTTGTAGCCTGGCGTATGCTTATTTTAAGATTAATTTTAAGACCCACCTTTCTGCTCTCCTTGTCTAACTCCGTAATCATGAGTTGCAATTCGTCCCCTGAGTTACTCAGCAATGCAATATCATCGGCGAAGCGCAGGTTAATGGAGAGTACCACAGTAACCTGCGCTTCGCCGATGAGATTGCATTGCTGAGTAACTCAGGGGACGAATTGCAACTCATGATTACGGAGTTAGACAAGGAGAGCAGAAAGGTGGGTCTTAAAATTAATCTGCAGAAACGAAAGTAATGTGCAACAACCTTGGAAAGGAGCAGCGCTTTGCGATAGGTAATAGTGCACTTGAAGTTGTAAAAGACTATGTCTACTTAGGGCAGGTAATAACCGCAGAGCCTAACCACGAGATTGAAGTAACTAGAAGAATAAGAATGGGGTGGAGCACATTCGGCATGCACTCTCAAATTATGACAAGTAGATTGCCACTGTCCCTCAAGAGGAAGGTATATAACAGCTGTATCTTGCTGGTAATTAGGTACGGAGCAGAAACCTGGAGACTCACAAAGAGGGTTCAACTTAAATTGAGGACGACGCAGCGAGCAATGAAAAGAAAAATGGTAGGTGTAACCTTAAGAGACAAGACGAGAGCAGAGTGTATTAGGGGACAAACGGGAGTTAAGGATATCATAGCTGCAATAAAGAAGAGGAAATGGACATGGGCCGGGCATGTAGCACGTAGACAGGATAACCGCTGGTCATTAAGGGTCACCAACTGGATTCCCAGAGAAGGCAAGCGGGGTAGGGGGAGACAGAAGGTTAGGTGGGCAGATGAGATTAAGAAGTTTGCGGGTATAAATTGGTAACAGCAAGCACAGGACCGGGTTAACTGGCGGAACATGGCAGAGGCCTTTGTCCTGCAGTGGACGTAGACAGGCTGATGATGATGATGATGATGATGTATGCTTATTCACTGCCCAACTCATAAGCTTCTGAAAAGCCAGACTGTCCCCACAGGCTTCTCTACTACTCTCACCGCATCCTACATTCGGAAGAACTAACTCGCAGGAAAAAGCGGTCATGATCAGCTGATTTACAATTCAATGAGTATGCAGCAAAACGCGCTTTGAAGAGTTGGCTCATGAGGCCCTCAGGCGGAGCGCACTGTCGTTACTGTATAGAAACAGCTCCATTGTACTCCAGACGGCTGCTTAGGCCGCAAATGAAGTGAGCAAGCGTGTGCCTCTTGACCGACTGTTGTCCGTAACTTGAAGAAATTGAGAACAACAACAAAAAAATTGGCCCGAATCTGCATGTTACACTGTAAATGTCGTCGAAAGACGATAGTCTTGCGTCTGGAGAAAGTGAACAAGACGTTCATTTGATGTTCTGCGCATGGGAATTGGTGATTGGTATTCTGGAGGCACTACGTTAAAGTTCCTAAAGCGTGTAGCGGAGGCGAACGAGCACGTCAAAGCACTTTAGACACTAGCGCCATCTGGCAGTTATCTTCGAAAAGGAAGGCGTGCGCGCCCGCGGAGAAAGATGCACGCCAGTCTCGGAGGTGGTAAGGATTAAGACAGCATTTATTTACGCAGGATATATTCCTGCGAATAAAATATCAAGTGTTTCAGAATGTAAGCACTGGAGGCGAGAACGTAGTCGCAGCGCTGGATTTGAGGCAGGCATTCAATACAATCTCTCATAAACTTTTACTGAAAGAACGTCAATCATTGAATTGTGGGGTTCGAACATTTTTCTATATCAAATCATTTCTTTCCAACCACACAGCAACCAGTGGCATGGAAAACTTACGCTCCCGAAAATTTACAATGCCAAATAGAGGCACACCGCAAGGTGCAGTCCTTTCTCCAGTACTCTTTTATATAGCGATGAATCGACTAGCAAAACATCTGGAGCAAATTGCTGACCTCCTATTCGCGCTATACGCCAATAATATCACTCTGTGAGTCAAAAAAGACCAAATGGGAAAGAAGGACCAAATTTTACAAAAAGCGATCGACATCGTCCAGGCGTTTGCTGAAGATAATGGCAGGACATGTGCACCAGATAAATCAGAATTTATCCACGTTATAGAAAAAAATTAGCCATAAAATTGAGCTTACCCGATCAAACGCTGCCGGTGAGAAAAACGATGAGAATATTAGGTTTATGGCTGCAAAGCAACAAAAGAGCAAGCTATACAATCAAAATGCTGAAGTTCACACCGAAAAACATCGCTCAAATGATTCACAGAATAACAAGAAAGGGCAAAGGGCTAAATGAAGAAACTCTACGCTTGGTACAAGCCTTCATCCTTAGTAGAGTCACATATGGACTACAATATCAGGAGCTCACACCAACAAAAATTGAAGAGATTGACTTGATAATACGAGGAGCATACAAAGGTGCCTTAGGTGTACCGCCTATTGTACACAATGACAAAGTCGAAGCGCTTGGTGTGTACAGCATTTGCAAAGAGCTTGTGGCAGCAACACTTCTCTCGCAGAAGGAACGACTATGCCTTAAAAAGGTAGACAGAGAAGCACTCACGCGCTTGGAATACCCAACTAAACCACAACACTGCTGGGAGAACATTACTACTCTGATTAGGGAAACACGTCAAACGAGAGCTGCGTCATAGTAGCAGTTCAACCAATGCCGCATACTTCTAAAATTGTTGCAGCGTCAATTAAAACAACCTCTTCAGCGACGGTGGAGGCAGTGGCAATTGCGCTGGCCACTCGCACTAAAGAGGCAGAGAACGCCTCCGCATTAGTCTTGTCTGATTCCCACAAAGCCTGCAAAGTGTTTATCAATGGTGCACTACCGAACGTCGCCTTGAAAGCACTATGTGACAGGCTGATACAAGACCTTGCTATAATTTGGTGCCCAGGCCACGAGGGTATCTCGGATAATGAGCAGGCGCACAGTTTTGATGCGCATCAAAACTGTGCGCGATGCCCCACCACACCAAGCGTTTAAAGTTGACAAAGCTCGCAAGCCAAGGAAAATTCAGGTTAACGCATATTCGCAATTGAAAAGGTGGCATCACATAAACCCTGATGCATACTAAACCACCGTCCGTGGTGCGAGTCACGACCGATATTGCAACACGTCACATGGGACTGCCGGAACAAGACTATTGAGGTTCAGTCGCCTCTGATACTGACGCTACTGGGGGAGCCTTGGGAAGCCATCCTCGCCCGACGTGACCTGAAGACCCAAGGGGGTCTCCTGTATCAAGAATGGCGAGCTGCAGCGGCCACTGGTGCCCTGGAGTGGGGAAACCTCCCTTGACATTCTCCCCTTCTGTTTTTTTCTTCATAACTAAAAATGTATCATCAACATCAAGGTGTAGAACGCAAAGCTACGGGCAGGTGCCACTAGCGTGTCGTCGTAGCAAAGCGTTCGAAACGCTTACCATTTTGAGCATCGCGTTGCACTGTCAGCGCAGCGCGATAAACGCTACAGTCCTTAGAGTTACTTGTGTGTGCCTCCTCTAGTATAAAGGAAGATATAAAAATATGGAAGTGTTGTTATCAAGCCTCAGATAGGCTCAATATTTGCTTTTTAATTGACAATCGCGCAACTGTGAACGCTATACCTTGAGCAATACTGGTAGGCGCTGCGAATGGGGTTGGCCGTTTAGTGCCGTTTGAGGTATCCTCAAGGGCGCAAAAACAGGCAAATGTACAGACAGACAGACGAAAATTTTTTCGTCGAAGGTCCCCAAGAAAGACTATCATCTTTAAAAAGAAATCTGGCACCGATCTCATGTTCTCGATATGTTCGTGTGTGTCCGCGCTATTTTAGAGTGCTGTACACACTCAATTCGGCAGCGATCATGCAGGTAAGGACGGGCAGGGTCCATGAAGAGAACAATGATCGCAGTATATGCACGAAGTCAATAATGGTGATTGGGCGAAGATCCAGTGATCATTAACCCCCGTACTTTCTTTCTTTCATTCTTTCTTTCTCTTTCTGTCGTTTTCCACTTTGTTTTTTCTTTCTTGTTTTCTTTCTTTGCTTCTCTCCTACTTTCTTTTCTTTCTTTCTTCCTGCTTGCTTTTCTTCTTTTATTCTCTGTGTTTTCCTTCTTGTTTCTACTTTCTTTTAGAATGAAGTGCAATTCATGACCATCAAAGAGAGAGAGCCGAGGGTGAGAGCAATTTCCAAATCTTGAAGCGCCGCAACAAAGAAAAGGCAGATCTCATGTACTATGACAATCGATGATATGCGAAGCACGAATGATAAATGTTGCTATATCACCTTAACATGAGCACGACGATACGACACAGACGTAAATTATGCTGTACATGACTTCCATGATTATCATGTTTGAATTTGTCGTTTGGCTGAGGCGTCTATCCACGTCCTGTGATACCAAATGCAGTATGACGTTACGTGGTATGTGGAGCTAGCAAAACGGTCGCAAGTACGCTATGAGCGTAGCATGTAGTGATGTTTTACATGACATGCATATCATGATTACCGAGATTGGACGTGTCATTTATCTTCGTCGTTAATTCATGTCACCTCATACAAGATGTGGTATATGGGGAGCTAGCGATACGGCTTCGAACGCCCTATGAGCGTTGCATGTGGTCATGTTTTACATGACACGCATGTCATGATTATCATGTTTCTACGTGCCACTGAACTTTGTAGTTCATTCACGTTACCTAATACCGAATCAGGTATATATTAGTTTATAGCGATAGAGCCACGAGAGCACCATGAGCGTGATATTATGTCATGTTCTTACATGACACTTGCGTCATACTTATGTTTGCACCAGTGATATACCTTCGTCATTCATTGACGTCACATAACGACTAATTTGGTATATGAAAAGCAAGTGAATCGGCCGCGAGCGCATCATGAGCGTGGCATGTAGTCATCTTCTTACATTACACGCATCTCATAATTAAAATTATCAAGTTTGTACCAACCAGGTACTTTGTCATCGATTCACGTTTGTAATACTAAATTTAGTATATATGAAGCTAGCTAAATGACCGCGAGTGCACCATGAGCGTGGTGTGTAGGCATGACTATAGTCATAACGTGGAAACCATGACATGCATGTCACGATTTCCACGTTAGGGTCTCTCACTTACGTTTGCCAAGCAGTCAAGTCGTACCATAGCAGTTTTAGAATATGTCATGTGAAGTAAACCACTGCGAGAGCAGAAAGACCATGACATGTAAGTCGTGTTCTATAACGAGATACCTTTCAGGATTTTCATGTTATCAGTAGTCAATTCGGCTCTTCATACTGTTGTCTTTGACCTCATAATAAAAAATATAGTTTACTAACCCATTATAAAACACACGCCACAGAGGCTCTACTCTAACATCACACAGGTCAAACTGTCATTGATTGATTGATTGATTGATATGTAGTGTTTACGTCCCAGATTCACCATATGATGACAGACGCCGTAGTTGAGGGCTCGGGAAATTTAGACAACCTCGGGTTCTTTGACGGGCACCAAAACCTGAACACACGGGCCTGCAGGCCTGTCATGGGGAGCACATATACTATCCGCTGGAGGGGGGTACGCTATATAATAAATAATGAGGGAGGGATGCGAGATGACTGTACTTGGAGTGTTCACTATATATTGATGAATGGACGGATGGACAGACAGGCAGATGAACGAATGGACGCAAGCGCTGGCAGACAGACAGAAAGGCGACGGACGCACTAACGTACGGAAGAAAGGACGTACGGAAGGACGTACGGATGGACGCGCGGGCGCTTCACCAAACACATCATCATTCGCACCGTAGCTATGCTGTACATAATTTTTTTGCTTTTACCAGCATTCGTTTCCGTGCCCCGGGCTTTTGGTTTCTGGTCTGGATTGCCAGCGTGCTAGCGGTAATGAAAACTACGGCGTCTGTAAACGCGCACGTGGTTTTCACTTTTGCATTTAGTCAAATTGAGGGGCTGCTAATGGTCTGTGTTTTTTTTTTTGAGCGCACGTGGTGGTTTTAATTCAAAATGCCTTTAAAAGAGCGCTGGTACGCTACCCAAGACTCTTGCAAAGTTTATGGTTGGTGAGAAAATTTGGTATTGGAAACGCGATTCACCATCTGAACTAAAAAAAAGAAGTGAACTTTCTTTTTCTTTTCACTTAAAAAGAAATCAGGGGCTAAAGGCTGGAATGCCTGACAAAGGTATCGGCTCCGTTGTTCAGCCCGGAATGTGAAAACGCAAGCACATATTTACTGAGTCATCTACAATTGTAAATGTAACCTAATGCTGATTTAGGCATGCACTGTTGGCAAGATACAAGCTATTATGCGAAATAAAAATTGACACAAAAAACAAGCTTATAAAAAGCACAGACCAGATTCGCATATGAACTTGGTGGATTTGAGGGTATCTATCTATCTATCTATCTATCTATCTATCTATCTATCTATCTATCTATCTATCTGTCTGTCTATCTATCCAGCCGTCTACGACTTTCACCTCTCCTGGCCGTTTAGATAACGGCACCGATGCCAAATTTGTTTTTATATTACATGACTGTATTACGAGCATTATTGACTAGTCATAACATTAAAATCATTACATGTTTGTCATGAATGTCTCCAGTTACATTTCATGGTCTTTCTAATTTTGCGGTGTTTTCGTTAACGTGACATTTTGCAAATTTTCTATGGTACCACATGACTGCATGAGGAGCAAAAGTGACAAACCCTAACGTGAAAATCATGACATGAATGCATCAATTTCCCCATAAAATTTTCCCATGACACTTAACGAAAATTACTCATGACAAATAAAAAGACCAAGCAGTCTTGCTCAACTTCCTGACATCATTTTTTTTAGAGATCAGGAAATTTATTTTCTGAAGTCTCTCATATTCGTCTTACACTTTCCCAAAGATTTCTCCTGAAATTGACTGAGACATGTGGCCGTCCAGACACCAGCAATGCTTCCTGCGTTGTCTTTACTTAGTTGCACTTGCTCATTTCGCAATCGCGAATTTCAGCATTAGGGTAATGTACATTTATTTTTATGGTAAGCTGACCATGCTGCTCATCAAAAAGAAGTTATATTCTGCTGCATGGATGTTTTTGTATATACAGGGTTTATAAAATTGAACCACGCTTGGCTAACTTTGTCGAGGTAATAGTTCTGGAGCAGTAATATTAGCAGAAGTATGAAGAGGCGGCGAAACTAAAGATAACTAAACATAACTAAAGTATTTTAGGTTCCTCAATTTCACGAGAATGCTACGGGACACTAACAAAGGTAGCAAGTCCGAAGACCCGGGTGATGCGCGACGACCCAAGGAACAACGAAGGCAAACTGGAAGAAAAATTCTGGATAGTAAACGTGGCCTATTTTCTTTTCTGAAAGATCCAAGCCTGCTGTAACTTTAACTGAGTTGGCAGTGTGCATATTCCACTAAAATATCTCCAATCTATTGTTCGGTTAAAGCTCTAGAGACCACTATCGTACGTATTCAAGAGTAAAATGTGCATATGGCTTTATGATAAAAATTATGACTTGGGCTTAAATAAGCTCGCAAAAAAGCCTTATTCGCAGCGAATAAGGATATGGCTATATGTTTGTCAAAATGAATGCAAATCATGAGCTTTTGACGATGCTGCCTATTTCGCGCTCATGTACGCCTTACAGCGCTGACAAGTTTTAACAACACTAAATATACCTGAGGTCTCACGCCCGAGAAGGGTGACGTAATTAGCAATGATAACGTTGGGACTTAACGACTCAAAATTCCCTTATGATTATGAGAGGCGTCGTAGTGGTGTACTCTGAGAATTTGACCACCTGGTATTCTTTAACGTGCACCTAAATCTAAGTTTGCGGGTCACAATCTCTTATGTCTCAAATTAAATTGCGGCCACCGCGGCAGGAATTTGATCCCGTGATTTACGTGTCAGCTGTCTTTTACCGTAACCGTTCCACCACTGCAGCGGGTATTGGCGAATTGGTGCCTCAAGAGAAATGTCTTTTTCAAGTTCTATACCAAGCGCACCACTTCTCATTCTGAATAGGCATTTACGCAAAATTTTACCATTCATACCTGCTCTTTAGTGTTGTCTTTGCAACTACGACGCAATTAGAAAGGAACTCTCGGTGCACCAGTTTTATGAATGGGTGACAAAGAATCTGGGGCACATGGCGCAGGCCCACTCTGACTAGTTCTCCTATCTACGAAGAAGGAATGGCTGTTGCGCCTGTTCTTTGATTTAAATACAGAGAAACAACAATGACGATGTATAACATGACATGCAGATATATAATGTTCAAATAAATGATGCAAAAGTCTATGTTTGATTGGCGCTCACGTACACCCTGAAGGCAAGGTTTCTTTGACGATGGAGGCAGTAAAGTAGAGAGGAGATGCTGGTGAATGTGTTTAGGGTGAGCTACACAGACAGAAAAAAAACGTCGAAGAAATAATGTACGAAAGCAGTTTAGCTGAAACTTACAATGGCAGCAGAGTTTCGAGCGAAACAGACATTTGGTACGAGACAGTGATCTATTTCCAGGAACCATTGTGCTTCCGTGCGCATATCAAGCGGGCAGTTAGCTCCAGTTTTACATCTTTTGGATGGAGCGGGACCTTGACTGCGAGAGGTTGTATTCCACGCACCCGTATGCCAAATATCAGGCTGAATTTGTTTAGGTCAGAGACAAAACAAAACTTATGGAGGTAACCTATAGTATCGACGTGAGAAAACCTGCTGATATTTATCAAGCTGCAATGCAGTGAGAGCGATATACCTTAACAGGCGCTACGAAATGATGGAAGGCTTTTTTATTACTTTTTTGTTATTTATGAAAAAACCACATTTTTTAACAGCAGTTAAATAGTGCATAAAATTCTTCTATGTCAACTGTTCCTAATACGTTGCTGCTAATCTGATATAAATACCTTTTGCTGGGATTGCTCCTACATCGCGTTGAGGAAAAACGCTCTTTGCCGGCGCTTTTTTGTTCTTCCTGTAGTGTTCTAAACATCTAAAATTTCCGCTGCTTGCTAGATTCTGAGAGCTTAGTTCATGGTCATAAAATATTTCTACTGTATTAAAATACAACATTTAAAGATACATACTTTCTCAGATGTACAACAAAGTAGAGTAGCCAGAGCCGTTAACACACATGCATCCGCTATCGAGCAGGCAACGATCTATTGGAGCAAGCAGCGGTAGTATAGTATTACTGACTTACTCGTAGAATACTGTTCTTTTGATTTGCACAATTTTATATTATGTCACACATAGTGCCCGCCCTCGTCATTTTTTTTCTTGTTGCACTTCTTTTTCCCACTTTCACTACACAGTTTCTGTGGCCGCGGCTCAGCTATCGCAGGCAGCAATTTCTACATACACTACGTTGTTAACATCCTTCTCAAAGCTAGCTTCATTTTTATATGCGAAACATTTCTCAGGGAACTTCGGCGATATTGAACTTTATCTATCTATCTATCTATCTATCTATCTATCTATATATCTATCTATCTATCTATCTATCTATCTGTCTATCTACCTGTCTGTCTGTCTGTCTCTCTGTCTGTTTGTCTGCCTGCCTCTCTATCTATCTGTCTGTCTGCCTCTCTATCTATCTATCTATCTATTTATCTATCTATCTATCTATCTATCTATCTAGCCGCATACAACTTCGAGCTCGCAAGGCCGTTCGAACAATGGCATCAATACCAACTTGGTATGACATAACATGACTGCATTAAGAACATAGTTGACCTGTCATAACATGAAAATCATGACATGTATGTGTTGATTAACGTTTCATGGTTTTGCTGCTCTTGCGGTCATCTCGTTCACATAACATGGTGCAAAACACATATGGTATGACATGATTGCATTGCGAACACAAGCGACAGACCCTAACATGAAAATTATGACAAGCTTGTCATGTAACAACATGACTACATGCCACGCTCATGATGTGCTCACGTCCATTTCACTAGCGTCACATATACAAAACTTGAAGTTACGGTACGTGAACAGATGACGAAAGTATGTGACTGCCGCAGGCATGATAATCATCAGATGCATGTCATGTAACAACATGACATGCCAAGCTCATGATGCGCTGGCGGCCGTTTCGCTAGCTTCAACTAAACCAAATTTGGTATGACGGGACGTGAATAGATAATAAAGTATTATACTGGTGCAAATATAATAAACATGAGATGCGTGTCATGTAACAACATGACTACATGCCACACTCATCATGCGCTCGCGACTGTTTGGCTAGCCTGACATATGTCAAATTGGTATTACGTGACTTCAGTGGATGACGAAGGTATCATACTGGTACAAACATGTCAATCATGAGATGCGTGTCGTGTGACAACATGACTGCATGCCACACTTAAGGCGCCAATACACTTCGACTTGACAAGGCACGCGTTTGCGCCGGTGTTCGTTTTGTCACGTCACGCTGGCGTTGCCACGACATCCGCCGGTCCTGCCGCATAATCGCAGGCGCGCGCCGCCCTGCATTGCAGCACGTGCGGCGTCCCTCCGTCACAAAACGAAGCAGAAACAGTGTTGTCTGGGTAACGCATCGGCGCGAAATACGGCATGTCACCTTTCGCGCTGGTCGCCATCGGGCCGCGCCTATGGTCGCTTGGTCACGCTGGTCACGCTTGGCGTGATTCAATACAGTTTCACTTTGCCAACGATTAGCGGCGCTGTGCCCAGCATGCGCGCTCGTCAACGACACGTTGGTGTATATTGTGCACTTCATGATGCATTCGCGGCCGTTTTGCTAGCTCCACATATACCAAATTTGGTGATACGTGACGTCAATAATTGTGGAAGGTATATCACTGGTTCAAACATGATAATCACGACACGCGTGTCATGCAGGACCATGACAAAATACCACGTTCATAGCGTTCTCACGGCCGTTTTGCTAGCATCACATATACTAAATTTTGCATCACCTGAGGTGAATATATGACGAAGGTAAACGACATGTCCAAACACGATAATTATGACATGTAAGTCTTGTATGGCATATATTGCCGCCAGCCACCTCGTGACGTTGTGGTGATGTTAAAGTGACATATCAACCTTCCTCATTCGTGCATCGCATGTCATCAATTCTCACTATACGTGTCATCTGCCAATTGTTTTTCGCTTGTAGCAGTCATACTAGGAATAAAACAGAATAGCGAATAATTCAAAACAATTGCACTTCACATCGGAGGTAACTTGTTTGAAAGCGGCAGTACGAAAAAAAAATGGCAGCATATCCACGGAGTGAATGACGGAGAATGGGGCGAAGAATTTGTCCGTACATTCGTTCTTGTTTCCGTCCGTCCATGCGTCTGTCAGTGTGACCGTCCATGCGTCCATCAGCCCGCCCGTGCGTGCGTCTGTTCGTGCGTCCGTCCCTACGTTCGTCCATGCAGCCGCTCCTGCGTTCCTTTATGCGTCCATCCATGCATCTGTCTATGTGTCCGTTCGTCCATCTGTGCAACACTTCAAGTAGCACCATCTCGCATCTCTTCATCATATATTCCCCATATAGAAGCATCGCCATCCAGCGAACGTTCCAAGGACTAAACGAGAGGTGGCACACGCACACTTTCTTACGGCTTGCGCTTCGGGTCCACTTCCCACCATTAACCACCTCGAGTTCATGTTATATAATAGTTCACTCTATTCATGGCACTGCGGCCGAACTCTCGCTAAACCTTCCGAAAACCAAGGAGGTTACGCTTAGCAAGTATGACGTAGCAAACTTTCTCAGTCAGATAGTGCTCAATGTACATGCCAATGGCTGCTAATGGGAAATGAGAGGCGGAGAATTCGGCTTTTACTTTCTTACGGCTTGCGCTTCGTATCTACTTCCCATTTTTAACCACCTCGAGTTCATTCATGGTATATACAAGTTCATTGTATTCATGGCACTGTGGCTCAACGCTCGCTAAACCTTTCTAAAGCTAAGGAGGTTACACCCAGCGAGTATAACGTAGCAACCCTTTCTTGTCAGATAGCGCTCAATGTACATGCCAATGGCTGCTAATGGTGATCGCAGCCTGCGCGTTAACTAAAAGCCGAATGCTCTATCTCTCATTCCCCAATAGCAGCCGTTGACATGTACATTGAACACTATTTTTTATTGTTCAACAACGCAAAGAAGAAGTCTCTCACCGGCACCACCTTGGAGGTTAAAATGTTATACTTGTTACAGACTACGAGGGACGAACGGGTGCCGCTAAAAGAAGCTTCGCCCCTAAAACTTTGAAACACGCCCGCTAAGCAAAATGGGCGTGGTGTAGAACTGGACGTCATGCGTCTTACCAGATTTTCAAATGAGACCACAATGAAAGCAAGCGTGATTTTGTGCGAGTCAATGAACATACGTGATCCTAATGCAAATTATAAAGCCTACTGAATTAACGTCTCCAGGATTTTCTAAAATAAGATATTACTCTGAAACAAGTAGTTTGAGTAAGCAGGCTTCAAATGTCAAGTGACCATGGCTTGAGACGCTGCCACACTGACTAGCATACGGTAATCTGATGCTCGCATGAACGCATAAATCAAAAGGCGGGATAGAACAGTGCACCCATGAGAAGGTGGAATTGTTCAATTACACTTGTTTTGAAGAAAAACGGTTCTTTATTTGAAACAAACTGAATGATCGGACGCCTACTCCACGAATGGGGATTGCGCATCAAGCTACTGCATTTTAAATCTACATAATGTATCAAGAAAAAAAAATTGGCAAATCCTACGTACAGCGGGAATCGAGTATATGCGAAGCACAAATGAAAAAGGTTGATATGTCACTTTATGATCAGCACAACCTTACGACATCGAGGTAATTGATGCCGTACATGACTTCTGTGTCATGATTATCATGTTTGGATGAGTCCTTTATCTTCCTTATTCATTCACGTCACGTGATACATTCTTTAGTACATCTGGAGCTAGAGAAACGGCCACGAGCACGCTATGAACGTGGTATGTTGTCTTGTTCTTAAATGACACGCGCGTCAGGATTATCATGTTTGCACCAGTCATCTATTTCGTCATCCATTGACGTCACATAACACCCAATTCGCTATATGTGGATGTTATATCGTTCGTCGGTCCCTGCGCGTTGGCGCAAGCGAAGTAGACACAAGCTGACAAGCTGGTAGAATGGGCGTTTATTTTCAGTGTACGTTGCATTATAAAGACTCAAAGTAAAGAGGGAAAGGGAAACAAGGTAAGTGAAACAAGAGATAGAAGCTTTGGCTGTAACTGAGCCGAAAAACTGATAAGAATTACACTTCAGTTACAACAGTGGAGCTAGCTAAACGGCCGCGAGGACATCATGAAGGGCCCAATATACTCCAATTTTGCGTTGACCCGCGCTCACGCAAGGCACAGCGATGCTACGTTTGCAAAACGCGAGCACTCTATAGTCTGACGCCAGGCGTAACGCGTACGTCGGCGCAGCCCGACGCCCACCGGCGCGAAATGTGATATGCTGCTTCTCGCGCCGATGCGTACCCAGACAGCACTTGGTCTGCCTCTTTTCATGACCGAGGGACGCCGGATGTGCTTAAACGCGCCTGCGTCAAAGCAACGCAGCGCGGCTCGTGCCTGTGAGTATATGGCAGGACCAGTGCCTGGCGTGGCAACGCCGGTGTGATGCGACGAAATGAACGCCAGCGAGCACGCGCACCGCGTCACGTCGAAATGTATTGGCGTCTTGACTGTGGCATGTAGTCTTGTTTTCACATGACACGCATCTGATCGTCATCATGTTTGCACCAGTCACATACCTTTGTATCCATTGACGTCACGTAATACAGATTTGGCACATGTGAAGCTAGCGAAACAGCCACGTGCGCATGAAGACTAGCATGCAGTCATGTTGACACGCACGTCTTGATTATTATGTTTAGAATCTCATTTACCTATGTCGTTCTCGTCGCGTAATACGGAGTTTAGTACATGTGAAGCTTGCAAAACGGCCACGAGCGCATCATTAGCGTAGCATATAGTCATGTTGTTATCAGACAAGAATCTCTATTTTATCATATTTGCACCAGTATCATACCTTCGTCTTCCGATCACGTCCCGTAATACCAAATTATGCTATAAGTGTAGCTAGTGAAACGGCAGCCAGTGCATGATGAGCTTGGCATGTTGTCATGGTGTAAGATTACACGCATTTCATGATTGTCATGTTTGCACCAATCATATACCTTCATCATCCATTCACGTGTCGTAATACCAAATTTCGTATTTGTGATGCTAGCGGAACGGTCGCGAGCGCATCATGAGTGTAGCTTTTAGTCATGCTGTTACATGACATGCCTGTCATTATTTTCATGTTAGGGTCTGCCACTTGTTTTTGCCATGCAATCATGTCATACTATACCAGTTTTGCAACATGCCATGTTAACGAGACCACCGCAAGAACTTCAGGACCATGATTTGTAAATCATTACATTCATGACATACATGTCATAACTTTCACGTCACGACTAGTCAAATATGTTCTTAATACAGCACATGCTTTCTGTAAACGACGGAAGCCCAATGTTTCTACGCGGAACGACATACAGCAGCTGCCTTGACTTGACATTTGTGTCACGAAGCCTAAATGGAAAGGTCAATTGGTTCGCAGACTATGAAACTCATGAAAGCGACCACATATCAACTTATTTGAAGATCAAGGGCCTGGAAAAATCGCCAAACTACGACACTTCGACTCGCATCGACTGGACAAAGTTCAGGTCACTGACGGAAAAAAGGTGTCAAGAAAATAAAGCGCCTTCTCTTGACACCCTCGAGGATATGATTAGAGGTGGTACTCAAGAAGCGACCTATCATATTCAACATACTTCAGAATATTGTCAACATCAAGTGGTATTGGAACGGCTCAGAGCGATCCGTCATCGCGCAGAAAGAAGATATAGGCGCACTAAGTCCATTCACGAGTTGAGGGAGGCAAGGCGCCTACAGAAGATAATTCAGCGGCGAATCATTTCACTTCAAACCTTTCGCTGGAAATATCTGTGCGAATTTTCGGATCCACACAAGCCTTTGACGCAGACATTGTCCGAGGCCTACGAACAACGCCACATCAACATCGCCCCTTCAAGTGTCTTTCTCTCCACCAAGGCCGCACCGAAAATGAATTAGCAGATTTCTGCATGAAAGTTGCCGGTCATGCGTCTGCGTGCACCCTGCGCCACCTAGAAAACGCTCTAGTTTCCAGAGATTCAAGAATGAACACCTTTTTTTTTCTCTAGAGGAACTACAAGCGGCCTTGACGGCATGTAAACGATCTTCATCGCCTGGTCCGGATGGGATCACGTACATGGCTTTTTGCAACCTCGGAGAAGCAGCTCGACGGGTCCGTCTATCCGTGTACAACGACTCGTGGAGCAGCGGATTTATCCCTCATTCATGGAAATCCAGCCGCCTAGTCCCTGTGCTTAAACCAGGTAAATCTCCTCTGCACTTGACCTCTTATCGCCCCATCGCGCTTACCAGCTGTTTCGGGAAAGTGATGGAGAGATTGATTTTGACTCGCCTAGAGTGGTACCTGGAGCGCCACGAGGTATACCTTCATGCTATGACGGGCTTTCGGCGTGGGCGGTCCGCAATTGATAAAGTTATAGACCTGGTCTCATCTGTTCAGCATCAAAAAAAGTCTGAAAGGTTTATCTGCGGCGTTGTTCTTGGACGTGAAAGGTGCATACGATAACGTATCACATGAAGTCATTCTGGATGTCATGGAAAATGTTGGATTAGGGGGTCGGGTTTACCAATGGATCCACAGCTATCTGAAAAGCAGAACTTTCTTTGTACAGACGGAGAATGGCACAACGCACCATTGCAACCGTCGAGGTGTACTTCAAGGCGGTGTTTTTAGCCCCACACTTTTCAATCGAGCGCTACTCGGCCTGGTCGACGCACTTCCAGAATCTGTCCATCTATCAATATATGCAGATGACATCTGCATCTGAGCGTCAGGCGTAACACGCCATCATTTGCGTGCCCGGCTTCAGAGAGCGGCTACAATAGCGACAAAGTACCCGGAAGAACGGGGACTAGAGCTGTCATCAGAGAAATGCTCGCTTATAGCATTCACGCATAAGGCTATGAGCCCATAAGTTATTAAAATCAATGAACACACGATCAACTACGTGAAGACCCACCGATTTTTCGGAGTCATAGTTGATCGCGACCTCTCCTGGAGCCCTATCTTCGTCCACATGAAAACAAAACTCACCATGATCACCCACGTACTGAGGTTTCTTGCTGGAAAAACGTGGGGTGCATTGGTACGAGCAATTCTTAAACTCTACACTGCTCTGTTCCTCGGTTATATGCGATACAGCTTACCCGTGCTTTCCGGGATCCGAAGAACAAACTTGCGCGTTCTCCAGTCAATTCAAGCCCAAGCCCTGAGAATATGCCTTGGTCTCCCGAGATGCGCGTCTACAGCAGCGACAGTCATCATTGCGCGTGATTATCCAGTCAACGCATACATCCGCGTAGACGCTTTGAGAATGCACATAAGACATTAGACCGTAGACCGTAGATTAGACCGTAGCATTAGACCGTAGCTAAGTACCGGCAAGATACAGCTGTATCTTGCCGGTACTTAGCTACGGAGCAGAAACCTGGAGACTCACAAAGAGGGTTCAACTTAAATTGAGGACGACGCAGCGAGCAATGGAAAGAAAAATGGTAGGTGTAACCTTAAGAGACAAGAAGAGAGCAGAGTGGATTAGGGGACAAACGGGAGTTAAGGATATCATAGCTGCAATAAAGAAGAGGAAATGGACATGGGCCGGGCATGTAGCACGTAGACAGGATAACCGCTGGTCATTAAGGGTCACCAACTGGATTCCCAGAGAAGGGAAGCGGGGTAGGGGGAGACAGAAGGTTAGGTGGGCAGATGAGATTAAGAAGTTTGCGGGTATAAATTGGCAACTTTAAGCACAGGACCGGGTTAACTGGCGGAACATGGGAGAGGCCTTTGTCCTGCAGTGGACGTAGACAGGCTGATGGTGATGGTGATAAGACATTTCGCTCAGCTTCCATCTCATCACCTCGCCTCACTTCGAACTTCCAGGCCCCACTCAGCGTTCAGCGCAACTGTAGCTCAGCATTGCGCAGTGCTTCCATTGCACTTCACGCACGCAGCACAGCCGGCGATACCATTATGGTGCCTACAACCACTCAAAGCCCTTCTTACAATTTCTGCCATCCAAAATAAGAAAAATTCGTCACATCTAGCCCTGAAACAGGCCACATTACTTTTCCAGCAAGACAAGCACAAAGGACGCCTTCACATTTACACGGAAGGCTTGGTGTCTTCAGTAAGCTCTGTAGGGGCGGTGGTTATTCCCGCGAAGCACATCACAATTAAATTCATGACATCGCCTTTGACGTTGTCGACAGCTGCAGAACTTGCAGCCATACGTGCAGCTCTTGAGTTTACAGTGAAAGAACCTTTGGGAATTTGGTCTATCTTCTCGGACTCGAAGGCATCTCTTTAATGTCTTGTCACCCTTTCGCCATGGACCTAATGAACAGTTAGTATCGGAAATAAAGCTTCTTCATCACCAAGCAATCGAAAAACAGCACAGCGTAATATATCAGTGGATACCAGGTCATTGCGGTATATATGGCAATGACCGCGCAGATGAGGCCGCTAGATCTGCACACGATGGTACCCAATACACAGCCATCCCGTTCTCAAGAACCGACGCAGCTACAAGACTTCGTTTGTTGCACGTGACCTCACACTGGCACAGTGTAACTCAACAGACTTCATAAACGCGCGCCTGCATAACTTGGATCCCGATATGCAGCTTCGTCTTCTCCCAAGGATATCTCGAGCTGAGGAGACTCTTCTATGCCGCCTGTGGCTTGGAGTGGCCTTCACGAACGCATACCTTTATCTCATTGGGATGGCCAGCTCTCCCACATGCACTTACTACAGTTGCGAAGAAACCATCGCGCACCTTTTATGTGAGTGCACCCATTTCAACGCGCAAAGACAAGAACTCACTGCAGCTCTGGATAGACTAGACGATCGGCCTTTGTCGGAACAAAGGATTCTGGGTCATTGGCCGAGCCCATCCCCAGTCTAGAAGGCTTTGAAAGCTTTGCTGCTCTTTTTGCGGACAACTGGCCTTTGAGACAGACTTTAGTGCCTTATAATAATCTTTGATGTTGCCTTTCCTCTGTCGCAATTTTCATTTTATTTTTTTAACTTCCCCCTCTCTTCGCAACATTTCTTTTTAACATCTTTCATTCTCCTCACCTCTTTCCCCAACACAGGGTAGCCAGCTGGTCTAAGAACTGGCTAACCTCCCTGTCTTTCCGCTTAGACATTCTTCCTCCTCCTTCTTCCCATTTCACTTTATTCATGGCACTGCGGCCCAACGCTCGCAAAACCTTTCTAAAACCAAGAAGGTTACGCCCAGTGAGTGTAACGTAGCAACCCTTTTTTGTCAGATAGTCCTCAATGTACATGCCAATGGCTACTGAAGGGAAACGAGAGACAGGAGACTGGCTTTTAGTGAACACGCACGCTGCAAATTTTTTATTGTTCAATAACGGACATGAGAAATCTTCCACCGGCACCACCTTGCAGATCAAAGCGTAAGACACATTACGTACTACGATGAGCGACTAACGGGGGCGGCATTAAGGAGATTCGCCCTTGAAAAAACAAAGGCTAGTGCTTTGAGTTAACAAAAAAGGAGTACGACAAAAGTAAGCTAGCTCTTGTCAGGCGAATATGCAATACCCAGATAATGCGCTTGATGCTCGCGCACCAGACGATAGTGATTAGCCAGATCCACAGCAGGAAGCTCAAAGGCTGTACATTTGGTAATTAGTTAACAAGCTGACACTAGTATGCGGACCCTCGACATAGAGTGAGTGCTAAGTTACGTATTTAAAACGCCGAATTACGTTGTGGAAGCTGTGCAGACATAACTACCGACCTTCTTTAGACATAATGTATTCAGTCGCCACTTTTTTGTTTGTTTTTATGCACGTTGTTATAACTTATTAGGACTAACCAACTAGCCTTCCACTGCGTTTTAAGAAAGTGCATTCTGAATATTTATCGCCCACGTATTCGAAGGAATAGAACACTTTTTTTTCTTCAGGAAGGGGCATAGTAAGGGAGTAATAGCAGAAAGTGAGTTTCTTATAAACGTATGGCAGGAACTCTGATGCTTGTTTCTTTGCAAGCGTAGCGCTTCAACCAGCGTCGGAATAATGGATAGTACACGAATTTGTCTAAACTCCATTATTTCGGCTCCTTGTGGCTCCACGCTGCCGGAATCCTCTTTTTTCACAAATTAAGTTCGCCTAAAGTTCAGCGGTGTCGCTTCACGACCTCAACCTTTTAGGCGCAGCCATTAAATTTGGCTCATAAAGGTAATAACCATCTCTTATTCGCAATAAATTTCAAAGCACAACAATGAAGAAAGCCACAAACGCGTTTAGAGTCAGAAGTAGTAATGTTAGGCGAATAGCGTATTACCATCATTCATTGGCATAGCGATGACTGAATCATCGCTGTGTCAATGTTCTTGTAGTTATTACTAGGACACTATATCCAACTACCTATTCATGAACCTACTATTTGCTGCCCGTTTGCGCTCTTACTATCAATTTCACAAGGATGGAGACCTCTAATCTCCGTGCACTGAGCACAAAAAGGCGGTATCAGATGCACAGAGCTTTGACGTTTGTGTTTGACGTCGGTTTTATTTTACCTTCCTACTTGTGCATCAAGTACTCACACTACATAAAAGAAGGCAAGTTTGCTATGAGATTTCTTGTCAGTTATACTAGGTAATGTAATTCTCATCTCCATTGTAGCAGCTTCCACTATAAAAAAGTCACAGATTTGTCACAAAGGCAAAGGAATCAACGCGGTAGCAACCAATTTGAAGGTCATGCGCAGAATGCATGCAGATTGAAATCAGCTCCACATTTCTCACGCACAAATGACGCACGAACCGTACTCCTAAGTGCAGGTGTGTGCCAATGTATGCCAGTATGTGCCACAGGTGATACGCATTTCATATCTACCTAAGAATGGCGAGAATACACATGGCTAACATTGAAGCTTGAGCGTTACAAAAAAAAGTCACAGCACATCCACGGAGGGAATGATGATGAGTGGGGTGGAGCATTCGCAGTCGGTTCGTGCTTCCGTCCGTCCGCGCGTCAGAACAACCGCCCGTCAGACCAACCGCCCGTATGCATTCATCTTTGCGTGCGTCCGTCCATCCATCTGTCCGTCCGTGCAGCTGTTCATACGCCTGTCTGTCTGTCCATCCGCCCAAAGCCCACCCATCCGTAGGTTTGTATATCTGTCTCTCTGTCCATCCATCCGTCCACCTATCCGTCTGTCCTTCCGTTCATCTAGTGAACACTCCAAGTACTGTCATCTTGCATCTTTCTATCATATATTCATGAGGTACACGTACCGCCATCAAGCGACATTCAAACAACTAAATGAGGGGTCGCTGCTACAACAAACACAGAACGCACGATCCACGGAATAAGGAGCTTCGGCCTCAAAAACTCCCATCGGCTGCGTTGACCGGACAATTCTAAACATAAATGTCAGTGCCTAAGCAGGAATCACACAATATAATTCTGCGTGGAAACGAAGTATTTCACCACAGGGCCGTGCCAGGCCTCTTATATACTTTTTACAGAGACCCCGATACTGGTGAACGTCAATTGTTGTCGAAGTACTGCCTACCAAATTTTTTAAGCATTATATACGTACTCCCATGATACATCCGTGATGTCAATTAGACGTAAATTGTAGTTAGGCGCTATCCGCAGAAGAATATTTGCGTAGTTGTGTTGAGGGCTACAGCCCGCGCGCACCAGCACATCATACTAGTTTACCACTTCGGGTGTTGCTAGTATCCGTGTTGCTTTTGGTGTTGTTACGCAATTTTGAACAATTGCTAATCTAAAACATATGCAGCTGTTTAGGGTATATGTGTGCAAGGATTTGTATTTGTATATTCAGTGCCACTTCATACCTTCCTCCTCCACACAAAACAATTAAACACATTCTCCTTCTATCTGCATGCTTCGCATAAAAACAATTTCAAAATTACGTGGATTCTGCCAAATTTTTTGTACGCATTGATGACACGGATCTCTTATTTTATGCGAGGGTTACGCCCCGTCAGTATTCCTTTAATGTATATCGAACAAAGCAAACACAGATAAGCCGTTGCGGCTAGGCTGGTGATGTTTTTTGCAATGAAAAGTAAAAAAGTTAAACTTTAAAAATATTCATTCAAGAGGTCACAGCGCAGTCGCTATGTCGAGACACCTCTTATAGGTCGAGAGCCACATGGCCTGGCGTCACCGCTAGAATGCTGCTTACCGTCCAACGACTGACAACACTGACTACTGATTTCCCTATGCGTCATATGGATGTGTAATAGCGTGCACTGTGCCTACTTTTTGGCACTCATATCGTCTTTTTCACGTAAATTCTCCGGGGAACACTGACAGACGTGCGATGCGCCTTGCATAGGTGAACATAAAGGTTGCACTTAGGTCGAAAATTGCAGCAAGGACGCCAGCCCCAGACCTACGTCCCAGAAACGCTTGACACAAGAGTCCGAAGGGACGTACCTTGTTTCTCACCCCATTCACTTTTTGAATACAGGATGTAATGTGTCTTTGCAAGTAGCGTCACAGGCAAGAACCCTCTGCTTTCATGAAGGTAGTTAGGAAGCCAAGAGTGACATTGTTTGCATTAGCATGGCGCATGTATCTCGTTCTTGAATCATTGGCTCACTTAACAATAATGGCAAAGTTTCAGGCCACTAATATTGTTAGAAGCATCACTTGTATTTATAAGATGAGAGGCTGGCAAGTCTCCCTAGAGAAACAGGTAAAATGTTTGCACACATGACAAATATAATTTTTCAAACTGTTTTGTGTGTTTTTTTTGCATTTCGCCAGTGTATATCGGTACTCCCTTCGAAATAAAATTTGTTGGAAAAATGCGCCCCCTTTGTCTCTTGCCTTGGCCTCTGTCTCATAATTTTTACGCTCTACGCTGTTTGTTTTAGGCCGTAGTAAAGATCCTGCATTCTTTCAGTTCCATCTTATCTCACGTTTTAGGCACCGCACGTGCTTTCTAGCGTGTTAACATTTATTCATTGTCAAATGCTTATTTCTTGTTTCCCTGATAAACAAGATGAACACCCTAATTATCATTTGCTATATTTAACAGAGAACTATATGTGGATCTGCTGTGTACTCGAGAGAGTGAATGCTGGTATAAACATGAAGTGTTCTAAACACTTTGTCTTCATATGACCAAAAAATTACTAATTTCCTAGCAATCCTGGTAAATATAAATATTCAAAAAAGCGCCGCTTCCTGCGCCACACTTCAAGACAGGACATTACAGTTAAAATTTTGCGATGCAGTGGCCTCCCAGTTATAACTTACTCTCTCGGCAAATGTTCGCAATGCTTACTTGCTTTTAATTAACGCAGCTTCCTGGCTAATGAATTTCAGCGCGAAGGGCTGGCTTCGCATGATAGCCCAGTTCTTTGTAACATTATGACGTGCTCACAAGGGCGCTTCACCTAAGCGACCAGAGGTCGAGTCACTTGGCTTTCTAGGAGGCAAGCCCTCATTTTTCAATGTCGGTGGGCGGCTTCCGGGCTCTTGTGATTAAACTTAAGAGCGCGCATTGGGGTCGCTTTCTGATGGCAGGCCTCTTAAACTCGGGAGTTGGTGGAGGGGAGTGGTTTGGTTCTAAAACCCGGAGTCACGGTATCTCGTCGACGTCAACTTAAGCAACGCCCGTAGGCGTGTTGCGTGGAACTTCAACTAAATGTAATGCCCGTCAGAGTGCTACGTATAGAGAACTATTCCGCAGACCCGTGCCTTCTCTAAATTATCCACAGCATACTCACGGAGTGAATGATGATGAATGGGACGATGCATCCGTTCGTTTCCCGTCCGTTTATTCGAGTGTCCATCCGTCCTCCTGGGTGTCCGTCAGTCTGTCTGTCCGTCCTTCCGTCTATTCGTCCCCGCATCTGTCTGTCTGTCTGTCTGTCCGTCTGTCCGTCTGCCTGTCTGCCTGTCTATGTGTCTGCCCGTCCGTTCGTCCGTCCGTCCGCGCGTCTGTCCATCCATCTAGTGAACACTCCAAGTACCACAATCTCAGATCTTTTCATCATAAATTCATCATATACAAGTACAGCCACCTAGCAGAAATTTTAAGGACTAAACGAGAGGTGGCTACTACGACTATGACACGTGACACACGACCCACGGTGTAAGCAGCTTTGTCTCTTAAAGTAGAGACACGTTCATTGGCACTTATGACGAGGGTCCGCCTATTGGCTTCTTTTATGTGAGGTAACTTGAATGTTTTGTATGTGCAAGTTATTCTGGTCCAGAATTTTAAGGAGAGGGTGAATGAATAGTGCGGCTGCGACGGCTGCATTTCCGATGGAGGCGGAAATGTTGTAGGCCCGTGTGCTCAGATTTGGGTGCACGTTAAAGAACCCCAGGTGGTCGAAATTTCCGGAGCCCTCCACTACGGCGTCTCTCATAATCATATGGTGGTTTTGGGACGTTAAACCCAACATATCAATCAATCAATGAATAGTGCGGCTTTTTAATATTTGTGCTGCTTACGGTGACATGACGTGAAAAGCCGGTAATCTATGCATCGATAAAATGATCATGCTGTACTCGTATTTGAAGCGTTCAAGTGAAAGTTGCCATTCTGACATTCGTCAAGAATCACACACACACACACATACAGGCGTCGGAAACGTATTATCACTATGTTAATCATCATCATCATCAACCTGACTACGTTCACTGCAGGACAAAGGCCTCTCCCATGTTCCGCCAGTTAACCGGGTCCTGTGCTTGCTGCTGCCAATTTATACCCGCAAACTTCTTAATCTCATCTGCCCACCTAACCTTCTGTCTCCCCCTAACCCGCTTGCCTTCTCTTGGAATCCAGTTAGTTACCCTTAACGACCAGCGGTTATGTTGTCTACGCGCTACATGCCCGGCCCATGTCCATTTCTTCTTCTTGATTTCAGCAATGATATCCTTAACCCCCGTTTGTTCCCTAATCCACTCTGCTCTCTTCTTGTCTTTTAAGGTTACACCTACCATTCTTCTTTCCATTGCCCGCTGCGTGGTCCTCAATTTAAGCTGAACCCTCTTTGTAAGTCTCCAAGTTTCTGCCCGTAGCTAAGTACCGGTAAGATACAGCTGTTATATACTTTCCCCTTGAGGGATGTTGGCGATCTACCTGTCATAATTTGAGAGTTCTTGCCAAATGTGCTCCACCCCATTCTTATTATTCTAGTTACTTTAATCTCGTGGTTCGGCTCCGCGGTTATTACCTGCCCTAAGTAGACATAGTCTTTTACAACTTGAAGTGCACTATTACCTATCTCGAAGCGCTGCTCTTTTCTGAGGTTGTTGCACATTACTTTCGTTTTCTGCAGATTCATTTTAGGACCGACCTTTCTGCTCTCCTTGTCTAACTCCGTAATCATGAGTTGCAATTTGTACCCTGAGTTACTCAGCAATGCAATATAATCGGTGAAGCGCAGCTTAATAAGGTGCTCTCCATTAAGTCTTATTCCTAAATGTTCCCATTCTAGGCTACTGAAAACCTCCTGTAAGCACGCGATAAATAACAATGGGGAGATTGTGTCCCCCTGCCTTACACCCTTCTTGATTGGTATTCTGTTGCTTTCTTTATGAAGCACTATGGTTACAGTTGATTCCCTGTAGATTTCTTCCAGGATGTTTATATATACTTCATCTATGCCCTGGTTCCGCAATGCATGCATGACGGCTGATATTTCTACTGAATCAAACGCCTTCTCGTAATCTATGAAAGCTATGTATAGTGGTTATTATGTTAATACGATATCAGTAATGAGCATCTTTCGCAAAAGAAGAATTTTGAAGGCGTGCTCTTGGGATCATACCTGTTGTGTTTTAAGCGAGATTAAAAATTGGGCGAGTCAGTGCGGAATCATTGTGGTTATCGGCACGAAGATCCAGACACAAAGTGAAAGAGACGCGGCACAGCGCTGCGCCGTCTTCGCTTTTACTTTTCGTCTGGGTCTTCGCCCTGATAGCCACAATGTGTAAGGTTGAGTTCAGTGGTCTTACTAATAAAAGCGCGCCCCATCTTGATGCCAATGGTAGCGTGCCACAAGAGGAGGCGTCTCCTCTCAGGTGCGCTTAAAGCGCCCCTGCAGCACTTTTTGAGCATCGTCAGAGAACGCCGCTGATCGGTCGTCGAGGATCCTTGCCCTGCAACAGTGTTATAGTCGTTGTGGCGTTCGAATTCTGACCCGCAGGTCTCGAGGTCGAATCCGATGTGGTAGATGCATTTTAGATGAAAGCGAAAACGCTCGAGGTTTGAGCACTTATCTTCAGGTGCAAGTTAAAGAATGCCAAGTGGTTGGATATTCCGGAGTTTTCCACGACGGCGTCTTAAATAATGATCTCGGTGATCTGTGTTGTTAAAGTGAAACAGTTATCAATAACTGACTATTACTGTGGTGGTGAAGCAACTTGGCCACATCCAGGCTGATGCGGCTTTAACGCTTGGTTACGCGCTTCTCGTGTCGTACTTTCCCATTATCCAGACAGAACTAAGTAATCGCTGGAAGGAACTCGGACATTGTATCATTCCTCGCTGTCTTGTCGGTAATATTGTCACGATGAGTCACAAATACTGGGGGCTTTATTGAATGACCGGGTAGCTAGCTCTAGGACGATGCGTCAGTCGTGGCTGACTCTCGAGCCAAAAAGAGGCACGCAAAATCTTCTTTCTTTCCTCCAGATGGTAGAGCCGCTCTTGCAGTCGACCCACTACGTGTGGGTGGCATTATCCCCCCTTTCGAAAAGAAAAAAAAGTCCCAAAAGCCCAAAAGGGGGAAAGGAAAGTACATAGCACCACCACGATGTTACGACATAGGCACGTGGGGAAAAAAATTGGAAATTCGGATAAAGTAAAAGTAGAAATTAACGAGCGTGCCAATATAGGAAAAACCAGTGAACGAAGAAGCAAGTTCACAAAAATAAATAAATAGCACAAAGAACAGTGTACGGCAAGGAAAAAGTTATGAACAACGCGCAATAAATGGTTTCATGCGCAACACATGAACGACATCCGACCTCGGTCGTGTCCTACTCCGTGCCTGCGATGTTGACTCCGGAACCACTTCGTAGTTCACGTCACTGACGCGACGTAACACTTTATATGGGCCAAAGTACCGGCTCAGTAACTTTTCACTAAGGCCACGGCGGCGGATGGGCGTCCACACTCGAGCTCGGTCTCCGGGGTTGTAAAATACTTCACTGTGGCGGATGTTATAGCGCCGTGCGTCTGCCTGCTGTTGCTGGCCGATGTGTAGTCGCGCGAGCTGCCGGGCTTCCTCAGCACGCTCTGCGAATTTATCGGCGTCAGTTGTCAACTCGTCTTCGTCTTGACCCGGTAGCATAGAGTCCAGCATGGTCTGTAGTTCGCGGCCGTAGAGAAGCCGAAATGGTGTGAATCGCGTGGTCTCTTGCACGGCGGTATTATACGCGAAGGTCACGTAAGGTAAGATCCGGTCCCATGTTTTGTGCTGTACGTCGATGTACATTGAGATCATGTCTGAGATGATCTTATTCAGTCGCTCGGTAAGTCCGTTGGTTTTTCGGATGGTACGCAGTTGTCTTTCGGTGTCTGGTGTTGCTCAGTTTGAAAACCTCGTCCATAAGCTGCGCCGTGAATGCCGTCCCTCTGTCCGTTATTATACTGGAAGGAGCACCGTGCCGTAACACGATGTGGCGCATGAAAAATTTTGCCACCTCAGAAGCCGTGGCTCGTGGTATCGCCTGCGTCTCAGCGTAGCGTGTCAAATAGTCGGTCGCGACAATCACCCATTTGTTGCTGTCCGCAGACAGGGGAAATGGCCCAAGAATGTCCATGCCGACTTGGTCGAATGGCGTGCAAGGTGCTTCAATAGGCTGAAGCAAACCAGCTGGCTTAACAGATGGTTGCTTTCGGCGCTGACATTCCCGACAGCTCTTGACGTACTTCTTGACACTTGCCGAAAGTCCTGGCCAATAGTACCTCTCGCTCACTCTGGCAAGTGTCCGTGAGTAGCCCACATGACCGGATGTGGGTTCGTCATGGCAAGCGAAGAGGACGTCGTCTCGCATGTCTCGAGGAACCACCAGGAGGTAGGCACGGTTGTTCGAACGAGCGTTCTTCTTGTACAGCACACCATCTCGAAGGCAGAGCGACGGCAACGAGCGGAATAAATGACGTGGTATGATTGTGCTCTGGCCCTCTAAATGATCGATGATCGGACGAATCTCTGCGTCATCCCGCTGTCGTTTACTCAAGTCTGATGAGCTAATGGCGCCGAGGAAGCCTTCGTCTTCCTCTGCTTCCTGACTGACGACATGAAGGGGTGCGCGTGACAGTGTGTCAGCGTCTTCATGCTTACGGCCGGACTTATGGACGATGGTGACGTCAAATTCCTGCAGCCGCAAGCTCCACCGTGCTAGCCGTCCTGAAGGGTCGCGCAAGCTTGCCAACCAGCAGAGGGCGTGGTGGTCCATCACTATCTTGAAGGGACGACCATAAAGGTACGGGCGAAACTTGGTGATTGCCCACACAACTGCGAGGCACTCTTTCTCCGTAGTGGAATAATTCGCCTCGGCACGGGATAGAGAGCGGCTGGCGTAGGCTATCACCCTTTCGATGTCCTCTTGACACTGAACGAGCACTGCACCAAGCCCAACGTTACTAGCGTCAGTATGGACCTCCGTGTCAGCATCATCGTCGAAATGAGCGAGCACGGGTGCTGATTGCATGCGCTGTCGCAGTTCATCAAAAGCTGCTTGTTGCTCGTTTTCCCAGATAAACGGCGTGCCGTCCCGAGACGAGTCAGGGACGAGTAAGAGACTCTGAGACGAGTTAGAGGTCTGCTATCTGTGAAAAGCCATGAATGAACCGGCGATAGTAGGCGCACAAACCAAGGAAGCGCCGGACGGCTTTCTTATCGACAGGAGCTGGTAATTCGGCAACAGCGGCAAGCTTGTCTGGATCGGGCCGGACTCCTTCAGCGCTAACTACATGTCCAAGAAATTTTAGTTCTTCATAGCCGAAGTGGCACTTCTGTGGCTTTAGAGTGAGGTCCGCCGATCGGATAGCCTCCAGCACGCTGCGCAGGGGCTGAAGGTGCTGCTCGAACGTGGCAGAGAAGACCACCACATCATCAAGGTAGACAAGACAAGTCTGCCACTTGAGCCCTGTGAGGACAGTGTCCATCATTCGCTGGAAAGTTGCCGGCGCTGAACACAAACCGAAAGGGAGTACTCGAAATTGGTATAGGCCGTCTGGAGTCACGAATGCTGTCTTTTCGCGGTCTCGCTGATCTACCTCGATTTGCCAGTACCCGCTTTTGAGATCGAGAGAAGTGAAATAATGGGCACGACGAAGTCTATCCAGTGAGTCGTCGATACGCGGTAGCGGGTACACATCCTTTTTGGTCACGTTGTTAAGCTTTCGGTAATCGACGCAGAAGCGTTGCGACCCGTCCTTCTTTTTGACAAGCACGACTGGAGATGACCACGGGCTGTTGGATGGTTTGATAACGCCATCGTCAAGCATCTCGCGAACTTGCGTACGTATCGCTTCACGTTCTTTAGCCGACACGCGGTAGGGGTGCTGGTGTATTGAGCGTGCGTCTTCGTACGTGATGATCCGGTGTTGAGTGATGGACGTCTGGCGGATCTTTGAGCAACTTGCGAAGCAAGACCTGTACTCGAACAAGAGCGCCCGCAGCGCAGTCTGGTTATCGGTGGAGAGATCAGGATTGATGTCAATGTTGCTCATTGATGTGTCTGCGTTATCCACTATCCCTGACGTGAGACAGTTGGTTACGTTTGCTACTTCGTGGGCAAACGCTATCGAAGTGCCATGGAAAAGGTGTCGATGCTCGTTGCTAAAGTTGGTAACGAGTAATTCAGATCGGCCGTCACGAACGTGTATTACACTTCTCGCTACACATATGCCTTGCTGCAGGAGATGATTTTGATTGATATGTGGAGTTTAACGTCCCAAAACCACAATATGATTATGAGAGACGCCGTAGTGGAGGACTCCGGAAATTTAGACCACCTGGGGTTCTTCAACGTGCACCCAAATCTGAGCACACGGGCCTACAACATTTCCGCCTCCATCGGAAATGCAGCAGCCGCAGCCGGGATTCGAACCCACGCCCTGCGGGTCAGCAGCCGAGTACCATAGCCACTAGACCGCCGCGGCGGGGCCCCTTGCTGCAGGAGGTGTTCTAAATTTGTCTCGGCCACCACATCCGCATCGCTCAAACCACAGCATGTTACGTCGACTAGAACACTGGCTCGGGGAGGAAGCGTCACGCTCTGTTCAGAAATACGGAGTACGTCGACACGCATTCCGTCATCCTGCACGTTGATTGCTCGCTGGGCTGAGAACGTGACGCGGCGCTCTTGCAGATCAATGGTAGCTCCATTTTCCTGTAGAAACTCAACTCCCAGAATGACGTCACGGGAGCATTCACGTAGAACAAGGCAGCTTGCTACGAATGTGTACCCTTGAATCTGTACTGTAGTTGTGCAGGCGCCCAGTGGAGTAACGACATGGCAACCAGCTGTCCGAATCTGCGAGTTATGCCACGGCGGGATTACTTTCTTCAGCTGCGTTGTCAGTTTCCCGCTCAGTATGGAATAGTCTGCGCCGGTGTCCACTAACGCATTAACTACACAACCATCACTTGTTACTGCTATGTCGAGTGAAAGCCGGCTATCCTTTGCAGCAGCAGGTGATGTCAGACCAGTTTCTGTAGGGTTCTGCGTCAATAGGAGGTCTTCAGCGCTTCGACGTTCAGCGACCCCGCCCCCAGAGGTCGCTTCGGCTAGTTTTCCCGGCGGGGGCTGGGAGATCGTGCGGTGGAATACCGCTGGGGCGTTGATGAAAATCGCCTCGGTGATGGCGAGCGCGACTGGCGCCCGGCAGACGGTGGTGTATGCTGCTGGGAGAGGTAGTTTTGGATGTCGCGTGGTCTCTGTTCGTAACGGGGTGGCAGCGAGTACGCAGAGAAGCCGCGAAGCCCAATACGGCGATAAGGGCACTGGTGGTACAAGTGATCAGCTTCTCCGCAGTGAAAGCATAGAGGCCGGTGATCGGGTGTGCGCCAGACATCAGACTTCCGAGGAGACGAGTGCCGATCATCGATGTAATGGACCGGTTGCACCGAACGATGGGCGACAGAAGCACCACGGACAAAGGGCAGGGTCGGTGGCGTGTACGTGCCTTCGTAGTATGGTACGTGCTGCGCTGACTCGAGTGAAACTGCAGGGCCACGATGGACGAACAATGGCGACGATGCAGCAGGGCGTTTTAAGGCTTCCGCGTAGGTTGTCCCACGGTGGTATTCAGCAGGAGCTGACGCAGCCGTATCAGGAGGCAAGGTGTCCCGGAGGGCCTGGTGCAGCTCATCCTTGATCACTGTTGCAATAGAGCTAACCGTCGGATGAGGTGTTACACCAGCCTTTTGCAACTCTTCACGTACGATATTACGGATGAGTTCACGTAAGGAGTCATTGCTGGTCCCAGCGGCGGTGAAAATGTCAGCAGTGGACATGCCACTGACTTGCCTGTCGTATTGGTTTGATCGCTGCTGCAGCATTTTTCCCATTGTCACGGCTTCAGACAAGAACTCCGCGACCGTCTTCGGAGGGCTTCGCACGAGGCCGGCGAAAAGCTGGTCCTTGACACCGCGCATCAAGTGACGCAACTTCTTGTCCTCCGTCATTTTCGAATCTGCCCGTCGGAAGAGACGCGTCATGTCTTCGACGTACGCGGTCACAGTTTCGTTTGGCGACTGGTCGCGGGCAAGAATAGCTCGTTCAGCTCTTTCTTGGCGGTCAGCGCTGGCATATGTCTGCAGGAGTCTACGAGAGAATTCGGGCCACGTCTTCAGCTGCTCCTCTCGATTTTGGTACCACGTGCGAGCCCCGTCTTCGAGATAGAAGTAGACACGACCCAGTTTCGCCGCGTCATCCCACTGATTCAAGTTGGCTACGCGCTCGAAGTCCGCCAACCAGTCCTCAACGTCTTCGCGCTCCGTACCATGGAACGTCGTCGGTGCCCGTGGGCTTTCCAACGTATAGCGGTTCGACGACGTGCTTCCCGTGCCGGTTGGCAAGGTTTGTACCGAAGTGCTGGTCATGTTTGTTGACGTGGTGGGAGCCGTATCGTTGACTTCCGGAGGCAATCCCCTGATTCGGCGGCTGGTCCGATGCACAGGAGTATTGACTGGCACTGGACTCGTATTACGGCTTCCTGGGGGGGTCTGCAGCATCCGTGGGACTACCCAGCACCTTCCACCAGTTTGTCACGATGAGTCACAAGTACTGGGGGATTTATTGAACGACCGGGTAGCTAGCTCTAGGACGATGCGTCAGTCGTGGCTGACTCTCTAGCCGAGAAGAGGCACGCAAAATCTTCTTTCTTTCCTCCAGATGGTAGAGCCGCTCTTGCAGTCGACCCACTACGTGTGGGTGGCAATATTAAGACCACTTGTTGTTTCAGGCGTGCTTATCGAGCTTGGTACCTGAAAAATTCAAAAGTAATCTTCAAAATGGTGCCAAATAATCACAGTTACGTCGAAGAGTTAGGATGGAAGTGTAACGCATAAATAAGCGTTAATTATAAACAATGTGAAGTGTTCCTCATATTGCAAGTTTAGTCTCCTAAAAAATGGCGTTCATTGGAGTAAATTTCTCGTAATTACACAGTTCACCTAATTTCAGTGTTTAGTTTTGCGTTATAAGCTGCCGAATATGCATTGAATACTTTATTTTCCATAAAAGTGCACCTTTAGGTGTTTATGAGAATCATGCTGCTCTATCATTTCATCTGTTTTTATCATTTGCCATTCATATATTCTTTGCCGTTCATATATGTGCCCTGCAGTAAACTCACTAAAGTATGTGCTTGGGCAGAGAAAAAGGAGGGGCAGCTGAAGCTCTACAAGCCGCTTGCCCTTGCTCATATTTTTGATAAAATGTAATGGACCTTATAGTAATATTTTTTCAATACTGCGAAGTCATATGTAAAAATTGTGTCAACATGAAAGTATTGAGATAGAGTAAATGTATTTTTGGATGCATTTAGGATTAGAGCCCATAAACAAATATACAAGAAAACACAAATACTTGAATACAAATCCCCGGCTTTGTTCATATTGCAGCTTTAGGCTACTTGTAATAGACACAAGCATACATACGACGTTACCACTAGTCATCAATGTTCGCTCGATTTACCTGATGAATTTCACCTAAAAAAGTGCCCTTGGAACTTTCCGAATGCTCTTTTAAAAATGGGACTGATTGCATAGGTTTGAAGTTTCATAATCTTTACCGGTGAATGTTAGTTGAATTTTTTCGGAATTATCCGAAAACATGGAACCCTTCTTCGAGCATGCATTGCTGACACATGCTAAAAGCGTCGGTTTAGTCACCATGCTCAGCCGTTGGCAAATGCATAGAGTTTCCTAAATATACACAAGAGGAAACTCTTGCACTAGTGTCTATGGGAGCTGCAACGTAAGGCACTTCAGCGAGAATGGGGATTATGGGTAGGACATAGATTTGCCTAGTATTCCTACTATACGTTCGTTCTGAGTTCACGTGGTTTGAAGCTGCTTTGTCACGAAACAACAATCGGCAAATGTTAGGTAGTTACGCTTAACCACCTTAACCTTTTATTAGGCTTACCACTTCAAATCGAGTCGCGAAGGGAAAAACAGTTTGTTCTTGCCTTCGAAACAAAACCAAAAACACGGCAATAAACAAAGCCACAAGTGCGTCGACTACCCGTAAGCGCGAAGACTAGGCAAATCTATGTAATACCAGATATTCATGGTCACTGAACAATCGGAGCGCCAGAGTCCGCTCTAGCTAATTTTAGGAAACTATATTATGGGCGTGGCACGCTTTACGCACACACGACAACAGCAGGAAGAATCCTTGGTGACGACTGCTAGCCCGTGAGATTCGCTAGGCAGCCTCGTAGCTCAAAGTGGTGGTGGAAGGAAACAATTAATTGCAGAAAATGTACCAAACCGTTGCTGCATATTTCATTGAGAGGCAAGACCCTATTCCGGGGCGTCAATGCAGTTGGCCGCTTCCCGAGTGCACACCACCAAGAAGCGTTAAGCATCCAAGGTCGAGCAGCCAAGCAGGTACTCCTCCCAAGCCTGTCTAGTTGGGATGGGGAAATGGGACGAAAAAGTTGGGGGCTTGGTGAGGCACGAAGCGACGACGTGGTATGTGACGGCCAGGACCTGGCAGGTCGAGCAGGTGCCACTGATGTCCGGTGAAAAATCCCGGCGCCCACAGGACTGAATGTTCGTCTGGAGGCGGCTTAGTATTCGCTCATCCGCTTTCTCCATACCACTTGCGGGGTCCGGGTACAGGCGGCGCGACGCCCGGTAATAGGCTAAAATTTCGCGAAAGCGCACCAGATTCGTATTGCCAGATTCTGACTCGGGACATGGATGGGCAACAGCCCGGATGAGAGAAGCGCGGGCTGCGGCGTTCGCCGCCTCTTTGCCGGGCAGTCCCGAGTGGCCTGGAGTCCATACTATACGAATGGGGTGAGGGTTAAAGCACCAAGAGGCTGCCTAAAGTAGGTGAGCGACCAGCCTGTTGAGGGAACCCTAAAGGTATTGGGAACAGGCCGAGTGCGAGTTCGTCAGGATGGTGCATGAAATGAAATGGGGGGTGGCAAAAGCGTAGGCAAACTCCTCAGCTTGTGTCAGAGTGTTGGCCCTGAAGGAGTGACCACGAACGTGTTTATGCTCTGAGATCAAGGTGGTCGTAGGTTTAAAAGAAATTTGTCGGGCAAATGTAGCTATCGCGATGACAATAGCCTACATTAACGCCTTATATGTAATCAGCGACTCGCAGACGGCTGTGCGAAACTACCCCAGTGGTAGAATCTCCCCCGAGGCATTGTGGCTCCTTATTACAGGCAAAATTTTCGAGGCGGACAAATACGTACACATCCTTTGGTTCCCTGAGGACACACCACTAGGTAACCTGGAGGACAGTCAAAATGATGTGGCACACAACGTGGCTCCAGGTCTTACGTTCAAAGTCACGTTAGACGAAGTGGCACCCAAACAGACTTTTCTGCGCTGGTGTGAAAATGAGACGATGGACTCTCAAAATTTTGTGACATAATACAATCGACTTCAAAGGCGGGAGTACCCTACGCTTCATCATGATCATCATCATCAGCCTGACTACGTCCACTGCAGGACAAAGGCCTCTCCCATGTTCCGCCAGTTAACCCGGTCCTGTGCTTGCTGCTGCCGATTTATACCCGAAAACTTCTTAACCTCACCTGCACACCTAACCTTCTGTCTCCCCTAACCCGCTTGCCTTCTCTGGGAATCCAGTTAGTTACCCTTAACGACTAGCGGTTATCCTGTCTATGCGCTACATGCCCCGCCCATGTCCAATTCTTGTTCTTGATTTCAGCTATGATATCCTTAACCCCCGTTTGTTCCCTAATCCACTCTGCTCTCTTCTTGTCTCTTAAGGTTACACCTACCATTTTTCTTTCCATTGCTCACTGCGTCGTCCTCAATTTAAGCTGAACCCTCTTTGTAAGTCTCTAGGTTTCCTGCTCCGTAGCTAAGTACCGGCAAGATGCAGCTGTTATATACTTTCCTCTTGAGGGATAGTGGCTATCTTGCTGTCATAATTTGAGAGTGCTTGCCAAATGTGCTCCACCCCATTCTTATTATTCTAGTTACTTTAATCTCGTGGTTCGGCTCCGCGGTTATTACCTGCCCTAAGTAGACATAGTCTTTTACAACTTGAAGTGCACTATTACCTATCTCGAAGCGCTGCTCTTTTCTGAGGTTGTTGTACATTACTTTCGTTTTCTGCAGATTCATTTTAGGACCGACCTTTCTGCTCTCCTTGTCTAACTCCGTAATCATGAGTTGCAATTCGTACCCTGAGTTACTCAGCAATGCAATATAATCGGCGAAGCGCAGCTTAATAAGGTGCTCTGCATTACCTCTTATCCCTAAATGTTCCCATTCTAGGCTTCTGAAAACCTCCTGTAAGCACGCGGTAAATAGCATTGGGGAGATTGTGTCCTCCTGCCTTACACCATTCTTGATTGGTATTCTGTTGCTTTCTTTATGAAGCACTAAGGTAGCAGTTGATCCCATGTATATTTCTTCCAGGATGTTTATATATACTTCATCGACGCATTGATTCCGCAGTGTCTGTATGACGGCTGATATTTCTACTGAATTAAACGCCTTCTCGTAAGTTATGAAGGCTATGTATAGTGGTTGGTCATATTCTGAGCATTTCTCTATTACATGATTGATAGTATGAATGTGGTCGATTGTTGAGTAGCCTGTTCGAAATCCTGCTTGTTCTTTTTGTTGATTGAATTCTAATGTTTTCTTTACTCTGTTAGCAATTACCTTTGTAAATAACTTTTATACTACAGAGATCAAGCTAATCGGCCTGTAATTCTTCAAGTCCTTGTCATCTCCTTTCTTATGTATTAAGATGATGTTAGTGTTCTTCCAAGACTCTGGTACTCTTCCCGTCAGGAGACACCTCGTAAACAGGGTGGCTATTTTTTTGTAACACAAGCTGTCTTCCATCTTTCAGCAGATCTGATGTTACCTGATCCTCACCAGCAGCTTTGCCCCTTTGCATGCTCTCCAAAGCTTTTCTGATATCTTCTATCATTACTGGTTGGGTGTCATCTGAGTTACTCCTAGTTCTTATTAAAGTCGTGGCTGTCCCTGCTACTGTACAGATCTCTGTAAAACTCCTCCGCTATTTTAACTATCTTATCCATACTGGTAGTTATTTTGCCCTCTTTGTCCCTTAGTGCATACATCCGATTTTTGCCTATCCCAAGTTTCCTCTTCACTGCTTTGACGCTTCCTCCGTTTTTCAGAGCGTGTTCAATTCTCTCCATGTTATACCTTCTTATATCGGATACCTTACGCCTATTATTCAACTTCGTAAGCTCTGCCAGTTCTATTTTGTCTGTTGTACTTGAGACTTTCATAATTTGGCGCTTCTTATTAAGATTCTTCGTTTACTGGGGAAACTCGCCAGTGTCCTGTCTAACTACCCTGCCTCCAACTTCCACTGCATACTCCGTAATGATACTCGTCAGATTATTATTCATTGTATCTATGCTAAGGTTGGTTTCCTGACTAAGAGGCGAGTACCTGTTCTGAAGCGACACTCTGAATTCCTGTACTTTCTCTCTCAATGCTAGCTCATTGACTGGCTTCTTGCGTATCAGTTTCTGTCGTTCCTTTCTCAAGTCTAGGCGAATATAAGGCCGTACCATTCTATGGTCACTGCATCGTACCTTGCCTACCCCTTCCACATCCTGCACGATGCCTGGGTGTGCACTCATTATAAAGTCTATTTCGTTCTTATTTTCGCCATTAGGGCTCCTACATGTCCACTTGCGGTTTCCGCGTTTTCGGTAGAAGGTATTTGAAATCCGTAAATTATTGCGTTCTGCGAATTCTACTAGTAGCTCTCCTCTGGCGTTTCTAGTACCGATGCCATAATCTCGTACTGCCTGGTCTCCAGCCTGCTTCTTCCCTACATTTGCATTAAAGTCTCCCATCACTATTGTATACTGTGTTTTTACCTTACTCATTGCCGATTCCCCATCTTCATAGAAGCTTTCAACTGGAGCGTCATCATGGCTGGATGTAGGCGAGTAGGCCTGTACCACCTTCATCTTGTATCTCTTATTCAGTTTATTTACGATACCTACCACCCTTTCATTAATGCTATAGTATTCCTCTATGTTGCCAGCTATGTTTCTGTGAATTAAAAACCCCACTCCAAATTTTCTTCTGTCAGCCAAGCCCCGATAGCAAATGACGTGCCCATTCTGTGGCACCGTATCGGCCTCATCTGTCCTCCTAACCTCACTGAGCCCGATTATATCTCATTTGACACCCTCTAGCTCCTCGAATAGTACAGCTAGACTTCCCTCACTAGATAAGGCTCTAGCGTTAAACATTGCCAAGTTTTGATTCCAATGGCGGCCTGTCCGGATCCAGAGATTCTCAACACCCTCTGCTGCGTTGCAGATCTGACCGCCGCCGTGGTCAGTTGCTTCGCAGCTGCTGGGGACTGAGGGCTGTGAGTTATTTGACGTATGCATTTGGGAGGTAGCGGCCAGATACTGCACCAAGGTGGCCAATCCTTCTCTGGTGAGGTAGTGCGTTCTCGGCGGTGGTTACCGGTGAGGCCACACCCCAGGCCTCGTAATGCAGTTCCATCACCACGCGGATTTTTTTATCCGGTTGGGAACTGCGCGGCACCGGGATTTTAACCTCGGACCTTTTGCATACGAGGCGGATGCTCTAACCCCTACGCCAAACGCACATGTCAGGTGTGCGTAATGCATGCGGCTTGTTGCATTCTTTCGAACTTAGATTATTATTAGTGCTTGCCCCTACCCGCATACTTGCAAAGTACTCGGAGTGTTTAGAAATATTGATGGCTCCACGGCCACTCGGCATGGAAACTTGCATGCTCGTTGGTTGCGGCGTCATGCCACGGTGATTTTCAGTCACCGAGTCTCGCGAAGCACTTTGCTTGAAATTGTCGCGGCATCATCGTCGCTCATGATGATCTTTGTCTTTACCTCGCCGCTCGCGCAGCTCATGCTGAGAGCTTGAGGCGCCGTGGAGAAAAGGAATGCGAGAAGATTTAGTCCAGAGAGGACGGTGCACGTTTCATTTTGTCTTTCGTTTCACCTTGCAGAGTGCTGACGATGACGACACGGTCACTTTGGCCACTGTCACGTGTCTCTCATTTCCTATAACCTTTGCGTGTTTATGTTGCTTTCCGAAACAAACACCGACATGCACATTCATCGCTACAGCATTTGCGAAGCATCGTTTCTTACCATGTATAGCTCTGCTATACTCTAGCCCGGCATTATTTCTGCCTAACATGCAAATTGTTTAACAGTAAAAGAAAAGGCTTTTGAATAAACCAAATCCAAAAGATGGGATTCAATTCATTACTTGTGGCGGTTATATCCTTTGGAGCTACAGACACAGGAGTGTTTGGGATGCCATATGCGATTTGCCACGCGATACGAGATGAATTGTATGGTTATGTAAGCGAAACTTATTCTTCAACGACATTATGCTTTTTTCGTGAATTATTTAATTAGTTACTTAGAAAATGATCAATTGCTAAAGATTTTGAGATTCATAAACAAAATCGGTAATTAATAACAAGGCACCGCCCATTTCATGGCCGATCCCCCATGGTGCCTTGAACCAGTTTAGGAAGGACCAGCAAACCAACCGATTGATTGATATGTGAGGTTGAACGTCCCAAAACTGCCATAAATTTATGAGAGACACCATAGTGGGGGGCTCCGGAAATTTTGACCACCTGGGGTTCTTTAATATGCACCGAATTCTGAGCACACGGGCCTACAAGATTTCCGCCTCCATTGGAAATGCAGTCGCTGCAGCCGGGATCGATCCCGCGACCTACGGGTCAGCAGTTGAGTACCTTGGTTGCCCCGCCACAAGACCAACGTGGCGTGGTGACCAAGCAACTAACATACAAGGTTGATCCTATGGACTGCACATACGCTGCTGAGTGGCTACTTGTGTTTACGTTAAAATCCTACGTAATTCAGTTCGCCCCTTCACAGATGGACCCATCAACTCAGGAAAGCACTAATTGGCCTCGCTTTGAATTCCTCAAAACTGAGAACGGTACACGGCAAGGTAGTATTTATTAAGGTCCATTAAAACGTACCATCAGCCTTGATCTGAAATGAAATTTCTTGCACGCGTGTATTTTTTCACCAGCTCTATGGCAGCAAGAACATCACACAAGATCGTCGCACGTGTAGAGGGTGTCTGAGACGATTTCAAGTACGCGTCGGAAGAATGTGAGACGGCAGAGTAAATGGGAACTAAACACTTTCTACGTTCCACAACCGTGATCTACTTATTTCTCTGCCCAAAAAAGCTGGGACAAGTCGAGAAACTTTGAAACTTCAATCTCACATGACCCGGCGTGTACCTGTTAGTTCAATCGGCTACACGGCAGTTCATGATTAAGATCATAGAGTTTCATACAATAATACCTAGAGGGGATCTGTAGCTAGTGTCTATGCGGGCTCTTCAGCTGCGCTTGTACCCTTATGGAAATTACCCTTATGGAAATTGTACCCTTATGAAAATTTGCTCTACATATATGCTTTTATGTTTATTTCAAATATATGAGCAGTTCTGTTGTAAGTTGCACAGTTTTCGTTTTGTGCCATGACAATAGGTAAAATATACACTCGAACACGGATAGATCGAACTCGAAGGAAATCGCGAATGACTTTGATATATAAAAAATTCAATATAAAAAACAGGAGCAAGAGCTTACCTGTAGGTAAGCATTACCTACAATAAGCGCTTTCAAAAATGACAGCTAATTCCGCACTTATGCCGCAACAAAATCATTTATTTACATGAAAAAAATTGCTTATTTTAGCCTGCTTTTCTTTTTGAAATGAAGTTGAAAACAGTAGTCTCTATCTTATCAAGGCTGTCTAGGTGTGAGAGTTTGGTTCTCTCCATGTGGCCAATACCACGGCGAATGATGCCGAACGCTGCCACCACTTCAGTGGCAGAGTACGCGCGTGTAGCTAGCGAGGCCTCGTTTGGACGATCCTCCTCCTCAGTCGATTTGGCCTGAGCATCCTGGGTTCCTGCAACTGCAGCTACTATGTTTTCGTCAGCGAGGCTCGCAACGGCCTGCACATTGCAGTTCGCTTCCACGAAATCGTCCGCAGACACTGCGTGTGGAACTGCTGCCATAAAAAGGGACGACATCTCGCGAAACACGTCGTCTATGCGCTCGTCGCTGCTGTCTTCACCGGTCCCTACACCTCACACCAAGCTAAATAGGGCTCAGTCCGTTTAATGGCGACAGCTACAAACACGACTGAAAATAAGAAACGGGGACACAAGAAGAGGACACACGGCACAGGCACTAAATTCCAACATTATGTTGGAAATCAGCGCCTGTGCCGTGTGTCCTCTTCTTGTGTCCCCGTTTCTTAGCGCTATTTTCAGTCGTCACAATGCACCAACAAGCCGAAATTTCGACAGAGCTACAAACACGCACATACACGAACCTCGTCATCATGCACCACATATCCCGACACCTACAGTTCTTAGCTTCAAGTACTGTACCACCAGAGCCACCATTGACAATATCTTGAGGGAATGTTTAGTATTAGTCCAAAATTCTGGGGGCGCCGCCTCCAATGAACACCTTTGGGCGCTTTGGCAGAATGCGCTGCTCAGTTCTGGTCTGGACAAGCAACTTTTGGCGATGCAGCAGGTTAGGAAGCTGCCGGCAGACATGGTCTCTCAGTTAGCTCCTAGGTGGGAAGGCTGCCACGCAGTCTTCTCACCTAGGAAATTAATTAAGTCCACCGTCCACCTCTCTTTGTAGGATGCATTATACCACGTAAATATATCTCCAATATTGTAGGACGCTTAGATAGAAAAGTGCTTCCTAATTTAAAATAAAAGCCGTGAGCTATGACAAAGATCTGAGAGCTTTTACAAGAAAGTATCGAATGCGCCCATGCCAACTATTTTGGCTGAAAGGCAAGAAAGTCGTACGCCAGACGTATTTGAAGAAAACTGGAACCTTCTTTGCAACTTTCCTTGAAATAGAATGGCCACTGCTTCAACTCACCCACATACGAAAGTGTTTCTAAGTAGCTTTACCTCAGGAAATTACGAGTTCGAATGAATATGTTGGATCCAATGAAGCGTGCACGTAAATCTGCCGGTTTTAAAAGAAGTTTTGTAAATTACATTCCAACTTTTAAACATCCTTGGCCCTTGATTTTTATTTAGAAGATATGGGTCACCATGCATACGTTTGTTGCCACTGCATCCTTGCACAGCACATCGTTTCCGCAGGTACTGACGAAAGCACTCAGCGTTAAATGTAATTTGCATCGTTCCGCGGCCTCTTGGACACTGCACCGAAGATGTCCACCATTGATAAAACGCATCTAAGAATTTCCAGCACAACAGAGAATGCAAGCAAGCGCAGAGCACTAAAACACGTTGGGGGGTGCGTCTTCACGGATGGATTTTACTAGCGGGCCTTGAAATGTATATTCATGTCGTGTGAGAACTGTTCTAAGTAATAAATACGTCGGAAAAGGGTGCTAAAAACACAATTTTTGTTTTGGTAATTTATTTTATTTTATCCATAAAATTTATGGAGCCTTTTACTACGGCATCTCTACGAAGAATAAATATTCATTCCCACCAGAAAAGCTGGAAAAGTGAGCAGTTGCTTTTGAGAGAGTAACTGCGAAGCCGCGACAATAACAGTCGGGACAAACCGATTGTCTTCGGGGAGCAATGGGTAAGAGTAATGGTTGCTTCTCCGAGAAAATGGGGGCCTAACTGTTGAACCCCCCAAGGTGAAGCTGAAAGGAAAGGAACAGTTCGCCCCCCCCCCCTGCAGTTATTTCCTATAGAGCGATCGAGGAGTAATAGGAGTGGCACTGTATTTGCTTCCTGGGAGGAGCAACCCCTAAATCCCATGTGCACTCTTTTGGATTAGAGAGAGAGAGCTACTAAAGTTGAAAACGCATACCGCGCTTCTCGCGACACAGAAACGCCACGTACAGCAAACGGCGCAATTAGCTGCGTGGTGTAAGATAAAAAAATTAAAGCTGGGTTCTGACGTACGAAAAAACATTATGAACGCTACGCAATGCATTCTCATTTCCTCAAGATTTTTTTTGGAAAGCTGGGGGAAATATTAAATGCGAAGCATTTCTTAGCAAACTTCGGCGACTTTGAGCGTATCTATCTATCTATCTATCTATCTATCTATCTATCTATCTATCTATCTATCTATCTATCTATCTATCGATTTATCTATCTATCTAAGCGCCTAACTTTTAGCTCTCCTGGCCGTTTCGATAATGGTATCGATACCAAACTTGGTATGGCATAACATGATTGTATGAAGAACATATTTGACTAGTCATAACATGAAAATAATGGCATGTATGTCATGAATGTTTTGTCTTACATTTCATGATCCTGCAGCTTTACCAGGGATTCCATTCACATCGCAAGTTGGTATGACTTGATTGCATGGCGAATACAAGCGACAGACTGTAACATGAAAATCATGACATGCGTGTCATGTAACAACATGATTACATACCATGCTCATGATGCGCTCACAGCCGTTTCGCTTGCGTCACATTTAACAAATTTGATATTAAGGGACGGTAATGGATGACAAAGGTATGATACTGGTGCGAAAATGATAAACATCAGATGCGTGTCATGTAACGACATGACTAAACGATACGGTCATGATTCGTTCGCGGCCGTTTCACTAGCTTCACATGTACCAAACTCGGTATTACGCAACGCGAACGGGCAACATAGGTAAATGGCACATCTAAGCATAAAAATCACGACATGCCTGTCATGTAACAACATGAATACATGCCACACCCATGACGCGCTGAGGCCGTTTCGATAGCTTCACATGTGACGAATTTGGTATTACGTAAAGGCAATGGATGCCGAAGGTGTGTGACTGGTGCAAACATAATAATCATGAGATGCTTGTCATGTGAAAATATGACTACATGCCACGATAAAGGTGCTAATTCATTTCTACTTGATGCGGGGCGCGTGCTCGCCGGTGTTTCTTTCCTCGCGTCACGCCAGCGACGCCACCCCAGGCGCCGGTCTTGCCATATGCTCGCAGGCACGTGCCTCACTGCGTTGCTTTCACGCATGCGCGTTTCAGTGCGTCCGGCGTCCCTCCGTCACGAAAAGAGGTAGAAGCAGTGTTGTCTGGGTAACGCATTGGCATAGAGTAATGTTACTTTATGGCATCGGCGAGAACTGCAGCATATCGCATTTTGCACCTCTTGCCGTCAAGCCGCGCCGACGGACGCTCCTCGCTCCTGGCGTTAGACTATAGAGCGATCGCACTTTGCTAATGTAGCGTCGCTGTGCCCAGCGTGTGCGCACGTCGACGCTACGTTGGAGGTCATTGGGCTCTTATTGATTCGCTCGTGGCCTTTCCAGCACCACATATACCAAATTTGATCCTACTTGACGTCAATGGCTGACGAATTGTATGACTGGTGCAAACATGATAATGCGGACACGCGTGTCATGTAAGAACATGACGGAATACCACGCTCATAGAGTGCTTGCGGCCGTTTCGATAGCTCCTCATTTACTAAATTTGGTATCACGCGAATTGAATAGATGTCGAAGGTAAACGACACATCCAAGCATGATAATCATAATGCGGAAACCATTACGGCATCACTTACCTCTACCTCGTTGCGTAGTGCTGATTTTAAAGTGACATATCAACATTTCTCATTCATGCTTCGCATATGACGAATTCCCACTGTACGTGGGATCTGTCAATTTTTGGGGGCAAAGCTTCTTGTAGCGGCACCCGTTCATCCCTCGTAGTCGTAGTAGTAGTGTGTAACCAGTCTTACATTTTGTCCTGCAAGGTGGTGCCGGTGGGAAGTTTCGTCTGTGCGTTGTTGAACAATAAAAAATTCGCAGTGTGCGCGGCAACAAAAAGCTGAATTCTCCTCTCTCTCATTCCCCCTAGCAGCCATTGGCATGTACATTGATCACTATCTGACAAGAAAGGGTTGCTACGTTATACGTGCTGGGCGTAACCTCAATGGTTTTAGAAAGGTTTAGCGAGCGTTGGGCCGCAGTGCCATTAATACAGTGAACTAGTGTATACCATGAACTTGAGGTGGTTAAAGGTGGGTAGTAGATAAGAAGCGCAAACCGTAAGAAAGTAGAAGCTGAATTCTCCTGTCTCTCATTCCTCATTAGTAGTCATTGGCACGTACATTGAGCACTATCTGACAAGAAAGGGTTGCTACGTTATATTTTCTGGGCGTAACCTCCTTGGTTTTAGAAAGGATTAGTGAGGGTTGGGCCACTGTGTCATGAATACAGTGAATTAGTATATACATGAATTCGAGGTGGTTAAAGCAGGGAATTAGACACGAAGTGCAAGCCGTAAGAAAGTGTGCGTGTGCCACCTCTCGTTTAGTCCTTGGAATGTCCGCTTGATGTTTTTGCTTCTATATGGGGAATATTTGATGAAAAGATGCGAGATGGTGGTATTTGGACTGTTGAATAGATGGACGAACGGACACAAAGACAGATGCATGGGCAGACGCACGGATGGCTGCACAGATGGATGGACGCATGGACGGACGCACAGATGTACGTCCGGACGCACGAACAGACGCACGCACGGGTGGTCACACAGACGAACCCATGAACGAACGGAAGCAAAAACGAATGAACGGACGGATGCTTCGCCCCACTCTCCATCATTCACTCCGTGGATATGCTGCCATTTTTATGGGGAGATGTGTACTTTCTAGACACCTGTTTTTACTCTTTGAAAATGGAATGTTTGATGAGATGTGTTTTGATGTGAAGGGACTTATGGCCGAGTTCAATTCTGTGGTTGTGGGTGTCATGGCCACACTTACTGCGCACGCGGCAACTCTCCCCCCCCCCTCTTTCTTGAGCACGAGAAGGTGGGAAGAGCCTCTCTTCTCGTGAGTGGCACGAGAAGGTGGGGTGGAGGGGGGTGGCGTAGAGAAGTGATTCTTAGAAGAGAAAGGAAGAGAATAGTGAGCCTCGTTACTGTCTGCTTCAGGGAGCGACACCTCCACAGTAGCTTACATGGGATGGGGGTGAGGAGGGATAAAGAGGGGTAGGAGTAAAGGGGTAGGAAAGCGGAAGAAGAAGAAGAGAGGAAGAGATGTGAGGTGGTAAGCCAGAGCGAGCGACGGCAAACTGAGGGGATAGAAGAGATAGGAAAGATGGGAGCATGGTCACTGGAGTCCGAGGACGGGGCACACCTGCGAGAGCTCCTTTCTGCGTCGGCAGATGGCGTAGAGCAGGTCCAGTAGGTCAGAGCTACACTGTCGTCAAAGGTCGTCGGCGACAGGAGGTGACGTAGGGCGAGCCCAGTCGGCCAGAGCCACGCTGACGCCGGAAATCGCAGCGGCGAGCGCACGACCGGTCGGCCCGGAATCTAGCAAGCGAAGTCCCGGGAGGTGGCGTACCGCTGCCTCTTCCACGTACCAGCTAACATTTATGACTGCACCGTACCCTGCCTCCCTCTCCAACATCGACGGGAAGCTGCTGCGAATGAAAAGCGGACTCGGCATGTCTGAACGTGGTTTTAAATCTTTATCTTTTCCAGAGAGGTGAAGTTAAATTGCTTGATGAGATTTGCCAAACAGTAAAATTTCCGACCAAAAATAGCGAAATGAAGGAGTGACGGGCCAAAAATCCGTGACGCCTGATTGATTTCACGTTAATAACCGCTTGCAACTCTGAATGACATTCCCCCGCAAAGTCATTTCTTATTGAAACTGGGACAACTTTTGCTCTCCCATAGTAGAAGACATCGTACATACGACATCGTCTGTAATTTTTTCTAAACACTTATATGCAAGTTCTACGTGGATGGGATAGTGACCACTAAGCTTAGATTTATTCTTAGACTGTAACCGACTATAGTCGAACAGAGGCAAACGCTTCATGCTCCTTATTGGCGGAAGATGTAATATTCTTCGTTACATTTTTTTGATGACATGATACTAAATTTTGCAAGCTGCATAAGTTTTCTTGCTAAATTTTTCAGTTGCTGATCAAAAGACTGTATGTTTTGTTTCTTTTTATTTTGCGCCTGCCTCGCACCATAAGAAAAAGCTTTACCCACACAGTTCTTCCGTGTCAATATATTACACACGCTTCTTCTGCGATTTTAATGTAAATGATCTCTGATGGTCAGTAACACTGCCTTTCGCACGCCACATCCAACTGTCCGACAGTATTTCTTATTATTCTATAATATTCTGATAGGCATAAGCTCGAAAATGCGTGCAGTGTAGGTATTCTGAAAACCACCGCAACAAAAGTGCTAAAGTGCCTAGACGCAGGTCCTATTCCGACGAGTAGGTAAGCAGCTGTTGTATACCTTCCTCTTGAGCGTTATAGCACAGAACACCTATACAGTACCGTTTACAGAAGAGAAACTGTACCTTTGACAGTGCAACAAAAATAATGGCAGCGATGGTGTTGTGAACTAACTTATCCGACCTAGAGGCGGCGCTGATAGGCCCATCATCATCATTGTGATAAGGCAATATGGCGGTTGCTTAGTTAGCGGGTGTGGGAGGTGGCGGTGCGCGCCTGCAGGTTTATGGGCGTTTATTCGCTCCTATTGCGGGGTGGTATTCGCGCACACGGCACCCTAATACTACTATACATATTTCCACTATTCTGCCAGGTGACCTAGAGGCCTCAACTGGCAAAAAACACCCCAAGCAAGTAAGCTTACTATGGTAATTGATAATCGTGACTGCAGCAATATTCATGTTAACAAGGAACACTGTCTCTCACAGAGGTGAACAATACATGACAAATTCATTGATAGCCATCGGTTTGATAAAAATACCCGCTGAAATTGTGCAACTTTGTCTCTTGGCGTTCAGTCAGACAACAATATCTACACTTTACACCCCTTGCACAGTGCTTGGTACTTTGCTGCCCATCGTCTTTCTAACCACACATGCTCTCAAAAAGTGCAGTGTCTGTACGATTAGCCTGACCTGCAATAAGATATTTGACAATGCATTGGCGAGAAGCACATCGGGTTAAATAAAAAGAAATGACCCAACGCTGTTGTGCTAGGTATCCCTGCATATAACATTGTTCTCGATATTGTGTTTAGAATCTGTGTTCTTACCTGTGCGTCCGATATTTTTACGACTAACTGGATTCCAGTTTTGGTAAGCAAGTGCATCCTGGGAAAACACCATTTACAGGGTCATGTTGAAAAGGAAACTTGGTTTACGCTTAAAAAAAGGTAAGTGGTTGCACTGCAGGCACTTTAATTGAGTAACAGTTGGCAAAAAATGAAAGCCCGTGTCATACATTTCAGCAAGTCAACATTCTTGTGAAAGTTGTCACGGAAGCCGAGTTAAGAGAGTTACCTACCCTTGCGCTTGCTCGCCTGCTGTTGATGAGCTGACACACCAAATAGAGGATGCCTGTTGGTGCTCCTGAAGGCAGTCATTCGTGAAAAAAGAAATTATGCACCAGTGAATAGCACTTGCAATACACTGCACATGACATATACGCAAACAACAGGGACATGGAACACTGGAAGTCACGGTAAAAACAATAGAAAATCAGGCAGTGAATAATCATTGCACTTAACTCTGCAAAATGAAATTTTCTGCGATGTGTATTCACAAAGTAAGTGCGATTTCCAAATATTTAGGTATTTGCACGTCAGACTAAAGAGTTATGTGAACACACAATCTGTTACTTCTTAGCGAAAGTACTGAAATGATTGTTCTGGCTCAGTCGTCATCTTCTTGATGAGAAACGCAGACAACAATGTTGGCGAGTATTATTGCTCCTGTCTGTTGGGGGGTGCACACCGTACTTATATTTTTGCATGCAAAATGAACACTAGCTTTTCCAATTCACGAGGAGCGGTGTACAGTTCTTAGACTAACTAAGAGGCGTGAAACAAATGTCGGAACACAGTGTGGAAACGTCCGAAATGGCTGCACGAATGTGTACGACAAAGAGTGCAGCCCTACGCCAATCATCCAGACCAACCAAACTGTTCAAGTGGACAGGATATTGCAATAGATTGAGGACTAACAGTTAGTTGTCTGTAAAACAAAGTTCCCCTTGTTAACCTCACTGCAATTTGCACAATTTTAGCCAATATGCCTTGATATCACAAAGCTAGGTTCCCAAAATGCTTACAGACCAACTCAAACACTAAAGAACATCAAGTGGATGAGCGTTTTTGGACGGCTACGGATAAAGCAGGGATGATTTATTTTCGCACACTATTGCACAGGTGGCGACGCTTCATAGTGTACGCAATCGCAGAAACAATAGAGGGGTGCCACCACTCCTTTTCAGAGAAAATTGAAAAAAATTCAAGCAATTAGATTACTTCAGTTAGAAAATGATGGCTACCATTTCCCAGTCAAAAATCAAATTTTCAGTGTTTAGTTTCACAAAATGTGGACAACACTTACAGCTGCCATATACTGTGAAACATTCACAACAGTAATAAGTACAATAAGCATTGATGACGTCACAAATTCTCAACCGGAGTCGGCCTTCTACATGACAACATGCATCCTTGCACCACAATGAGGAGCAATGGGAAAATAAAATATTTTGGTAGGGAACACTAATTGCTCGTCGTACTGTCCTGTGCTAGCGCCGTGCGATTATGTTCTTCTTTCACTCGAAGCAATGGCTCGGCGTACGATTTGAAGATTGTGAGAAATTCAAGATGACCATTCCCGACAAGTTCAATTACCAAGCCGTGATTTTTTATTTAGATTGACTAAAGAAACTACTGCGATGGTACGAGAAACATTAAAAAGTCAGCAGTGGTTCTGTAGTAAAGTGCAGTAGGTTTTTGCTAAACTAAGCCCACCAATAAAAACGTTTGCTAATGAATATTTTCTTGCTTAGAACCAAATGACCCTTACTTTTTGAATGATCTTCAAAGTATTTATGCTTTACATTGAGAGATGAATAAATGTTTTTTTTCGTGTGCCAATGGTGCATAGTCATCATAGACACTGCTCAAACGATGGATAACGGCAGAATCTGGATTCACATTTTTATTCTTAACTACTTCCTAACTGTCTGCCTCACTCTTAACACGAGTATCATACAAAACTATTCGTTTTGGCTGCATATTTCACAGCAATATCAAGGAAATAGCTGTTAGTGGACATTCAAATCATCAAGATGTACGAAGGCTGGCCAACTTTGATCATACAACTGAGTGCACTCCGTCAGTGTTTTGTTAAAAATTAACATACCTTTAAAACTGCTTTGTCATGCGTCAGGAATTTATATAGTAGAAACAATATTACAGCAAAAGGTCATTATTTGAGCTCGGTTAACTAAAAGCGCACAGCCCTGTGTATTTCTTTTGTGGGTAATCTCTCGACAATTTGAACACATTGGCATCCACAACAGATAATTCAAACTTGGAGCCCCTTGTTTTTATTGCTGCTCGCACAAGTCTGTTCAGAGTAATTATAACACTATGCAAAAACAAACCAAAATTAATTCACTAACGGAGGAAAACAAATAATCAGCAGTTTTTCTCAGCAGGTGAAACTTCGGATGCTGAACTGGAGCCCTTGGACAAACTAGGAATGATGGCCATGGAGTCACCGTGAAATAAATGCAAGCCCATGCGAATTACTGATTACTTCTCATTTTGATTGCGTTAACTCTGTCATGTAACGAAAAAAAGTTTTTGAAGCACAAATATTGACATATATTTAAACACTAAGGCTCACTGCTTTCGTGCATGTCGGTGCTTGGTATTGGCATGTCATCAGCCTGATTACACTTACTGCAGTACAGCCTCTCCGCGGTGGTCTAGTGGCTAAGGTACTCGGCTGCTGACCCGCAGGTCGCGAGATCGAATCCCGGCCACAGCGGCTGCATTTCCGATGGAGGCGGAAATGTTGTAGGCCCGTGTGCTCAGATTTGGGCGCACGTAAAGAACACCAGGTGGTCGAAATATCCGGAGCCCTCCACTACGGTGTCTGTCATAATCAAATGGTGGTTTTGGTATGTTAAACCCCACATAGCAATCTATCAATCCACTGCAGGACAAAGGCCTCTCCCATGATCGGCCACCAACTTGATCCTGTGCTTTCTTCTGCCACGGTATACGTACAAAGTTTTTAATATCATCGGCCCACCTAATCTTCTGTCTTCACTTCATGCGTTTTGCTTCTCAGTGAATTCAGTCAATTACGCCTAATGACCAGTGGTTATTGTGCATGCGTACTACGTGCCAAGCCTATGCCAATTTCTTCTTGATTTCAACTACGACATCCTTAATGCCGATTTGTTCCCTGGCCCTCCCTGCTCTCTTATTGTATCCTAATGTTACACCTATTATTTTTCTTTCCATCGCTCGCTGCGCCGTCCTCAATTTAAGCTGAACCATCTTTGTAAGCCTCCAGGTTTCTGCTCCGTAGGTAAGTACGGGGAAGACGCAGCTGTTATATACCTTCCTCTTGAGGGTTTGTGACAGATTATCATTGTTAATTTGAGAATTCTTGCCGAATAATCCAACCATCCTTATTCTTCCTTATTGTTCTAGGTATTTTACTCTCATGGTTCGGCTCCGCGATCGCTACCTCTGCAAGGCATGTCTTGCTCAATCAAAGCACGAGTTCTTGCAGTTTTTTTCAGAACTTTGATAGTGTCACTCCCAGCATGCACACGGTATCATTAACTGTTTCAACACTACTCTAGCTGTACCTAACAATGCATTGCGGCAGTCGTTACATTCATAGCAATCTATGCACAATGTGAAAAAGAAGAGCTGCTAAATATGCACTACTACAAGCCCATTTGTTACCTAGTTATATGCTATACTCTGCATTATGCAAGGTGTGACACCTAGAGGAAAGTACAGTATGTGCACCCTATGACATGCATGCACTGTCCAAGAATTTCGAAGCCAGCACATTTCCTGTAAACTCAGTCATGCATAAAGCAACAAACCACAATCTGTGCACCCGATTTTGTACAGGTTGAACGTACCGTGCGCTATCACTGCTTTTCAGTATAAGGCCTCCGTTTGTCAGCCTGGCATATTTGTGGCACACGGGGTTGTCACTGTGGCAGCTGTAGAGCTTCTTAAGACTAAAAGTGATTAGCTTGAAAATCAATGGTCTCTCTTCAGTCCAGTTTTCTGATAAAAAAACAGACTCATTAGCAGGGTAAGACAGAAATGATTGAACAAATTATGTTCAATGAATAAAGTGTCTTCAACCATTACTTGCGAAGATTTTGGCCCATGAGCTTGTTTTCAGTAATGCCGCCTTCTCCGCTGACTTGAGGTAGGTTCAGAGTGATGAGGCATCCAAGCGTACACGGATATGAGGAGCTCCTAGGTGGCTTCGGTAGGGTTGTAAGGAAAAAGACAGTGCTGGCTTCTCTGGTAGGATCGTGAACGGATTGGTGATGCATGACTGTGAAGAATGTATACGGGAACACTGCATATATAAAAAGGTAGTGTGGACTTAACATCGCTGTTTTTGTGAATTTGTCTTGTGGATGACATTTATAGAAATTGTTTTAGTGAAGTCCTTCAGAGGACTAAGCTAGGCGATTCTCAAACTGGATGAACTATATGGTTCATGCAAATTTAATATGCTTCATTGCAAACTTACGAAAAATGTACACTTGTGTATATGTACTAAATGTTCACTTGGCTCTACTATGTATCGAATTTATGACCTTATATTGCAGAAAACTCATTTTGAGCAGAAACAGATAGAACTTACGCTGTGATCTGTGCTACAAATTTTAGCAGTAAAGATATTTTCAGCGAATGCGACAACAAAGTAAACAATCCTAAACATTCACAAGGTGTGCATCTCATTAGCTGTATAAGTCGAACAGCCTTATGAAACGACATAAACTGTAGCGTATGCAAAAAAAGGGCCATAGGCAGCGCATTTTCAATCACCGGCGGACACCCCCACATTTTGCAAGACCATTCCGTCTTCGTAGGCAGTCTCATAGTGATTTGCTGGTGTCGAATTTTCATGCTGGAGGCTGCGCAGGTGGATGTCGGTGAAGCACAGCAGTTGGCATGGTTCACAGCCTCTAGACACGTGCGCTTCGTCTTAGCGGCCCGTAAAGTCAGACGCACAAGCTCGCATTGACATATCAAAGCTGAATTAAAACGGAGCTGCGCAATGCCGATTGGCAAAAATTACCGCTGCTAACCACGGTACAATTTCAACAAATTAACCGACAGAAGCGCCATCGATGCCAATGGGCTGCTGCTTTTCGAGCGCGAAGATAATCACAATACTCGAACTAAAACAATAGGCGCTTTTGTACTATTAGTAAAAAAATACAAGAACATTTATTCAATGTTTTTTTAAACGACGTAGTAACTATTCTTTCAACAATTTTGGTACATCCTGAAATAAAACATTTAGCCGCAGTGAGTGCCTCCAACAGGGAAAATGCATATTAACTTCTCCGACCGCTAAAGGAAAAGTTAGTAGTTTCACTATGAGCGCAAATGACAAAACTCGCCGTGGTCGATTTTTTCATCCTCTACGGCTATCGCGGGAACTTGAAAGTTTCCGGGGCCTGTTTATAGTGGCAGACTACCATTCGTGGTTTGAGAATGCTTGCCGAATGTGATCCACCCCTTCCTTACTAATTACGCAGCCGCACGCATCAGTTCCACGGTTACTATACCTAAAAATAGTAGACATATTCCTATAGAGTTTCCAACGTTACTGGACCTATCGCTAAGTGCTGTTTTCTGTTCAGACTCTTGCACATTACTTACCGAAATTTGATTGTAACAGAGATCTTCAGGAGGTATCTCAAAAACAGTGTCTAATAAAGGGTTTGCACTGACGTCACTGAGACAACCCAGCTACAGCACCAGTACGGTGAGATGCTAATTTGCGATGCCACGTTAATGTTAACAGGGCATAGCAACACGGTTCTCTTGTATTCCATGCACAGAGGCCAAATGTTGTTCGAGTGACGGCGTCGTAATATCACTGAGCACTTTATTAGCCGTGTTCCTTTCCGCCTTGACACCATAGTAGTCACATTCTTGAATCCACGTTATGTTTCATTTACGTCGCATGGAATCTAGTCACAAATACATTGTTGTGGAAGCGTGCAGATGCGGGTAAACGTTAGACTTTCAAGTTCGTTCATACCTTACTTGCCACTGCTGACACCCCTTACAAAAATGGTTCTTGAATTTCTGATTACATCTTGATATGTTTTGATGACACATCAGAATGTAATCATAAACTCGAGAGCTAGTGACTTTTATCATCAAGATGGCAGCAGGCACTTAACAGAGAATACACTTCACAAATTATGCAGAAAAAACTACGCAGATTTTCAGCATGTAAACCTGATGTATAAACACTAAAGACATTTAACATTAAGTTCACAGCAGCCACTTAGCAGAGAATGCTCAGTATATGATCCTAATTTTTGTGCGAAATATTTCCTAGTAGAAGTTAGCTATATCGCTTAAGAGATGTACACGAAGCTTGAAGCCTATAGACTTTTCATAGTCAACTATGGATCAAGGGGTTCAAACCCCAAACCTCTGGATCCAGAGGTTCGGGGTTTGAACCCCATGGGGTTTGAAACCCGTGGGGTTTGAGTACATATCACTTCGAGGAGATATAGAATTTCGACCAACTTGTTTTGAGTAATATTTAGCTGTCTGGTTTGAACTATGTGGTTTATCATGCCTATTCAATTGATCCAACACGGGGTCCGGACAGGAAGGTGTGGTCGAGTGTCATTTTGTGCTCTGTACCACATTGAGAATAAAGTTCGGGGGTGGGGGGGGGCACGGGCCCGCTGCGCCACCCCTTGGATGCGCCTCTGGTTCAGACGTTGATGGGGCGGCAAATTTTGCTGCATATTTTTACACAGCGTCGCGTTTTGACAGAAATGGCCTCAGTGCCAGAGGGAGGAGGTTGAGCGGGGGGGAGGCACTGTATAGCAATACTTATATCGTACACCCCCCACCCCCCTCGAAGGACAACTCTGTGCACACCTCTGGAACGCATTTCACCTCGTTCCGAGTGCTAACTACTTTTTCCTGTGTCATAATCATGACTGGGGGCACAGCCAGGGGGTATGGGGAGTCTTCAAACCACCCCTAAAATGTTCAATTTTGCATGAGAATATATGCACGCACACATACAAACTCATGCACAAACATACACAAATTATAGGTGAGCCCCAGCCGCCCTAAAAAATTTCTGGCTACGCTACTAATCACGACTGTGATTTTGCCATACCTTTTCAGCATCTCTTTGTCTTAGTATCAATGTCCAAACCCATTGATCCACTTTTGAAGTTGCAACCATTTTTGCTGAGTCACGGTCATCTAGTGAACATGGCTATAACTCTTATCCCATTATTTGACCTGTACCTTTCTATACAACCATCACAACAGCTTCACAGTTGTTTAAACTTACCTGGCATCATTTTCATGCTCTGCTGACTCAACTCATGCCTTAATCATTCTAGGTTCATCATCATGGCTCTCATCATCGCTATTGCAACCCAGCTTGTGTGAACTACTGACACTAATATGCAATTCTGATCACTTTTTTTATTTTTTGACTGTCCACCCACTTGCACTGTCAAGCTATGAGCGCGACTATAATGTTAACCTAGCTTTAGTCATGTCCTTCTTCAACTTGGACATTCTTTGGTATATCACATACCATGATTATTCATTTTATTCACGAGATATCAATTCTTTTTCAATCTTTTCATCATTTCGGCTCCTCTTTTGGAAGGTCACTTGGTAACGATACATATTAAAGCTTCCTAAAGCATTCACTGATGTGTACAAACACAGTGCAGATGTAATCTCACACTAGCATATAGGAATATAAATTACAAGAATTTTTCATAATTATCTTGATGAAATTCAGATATTCAATTCAGGTGCTACAGCCATGTTTTGTTTTTTTTTCTTGGCAAGCAGACCACAAGTTAATTTTTTGTTGCGTGTTAGAACATCGGACCCCAAACATGCATGCCGAACAGTGCGAAGATGAGTCTTCCTTACTTTTTCTGATAATGAATTGTCAAATAAGGTTCCTTTGCTGATATGTAGGCAAACAAATCGAGGTCGATATTGATTCATATTGAAATTTCCATTTCTCTTACTCCATGCCATGGATGCAGAGTGCTTATATATGCATACATACATATACAATTATGTCGTGTGGTGTAAATTAACCTTAATAATTGTAATACACATACAGAGAAAATACGAAGCAGCAGTTTGACCAATATAAGGGCAGTAGTGAAGAGAGTAAGAGACATTAGTTAAAGAGGAAGCAAGTGTGGACATAAGAACAAGGTGCTTCTCGTGATGGATGGTTTTGACTAAGTGTTAAGGCTTCACATACCTCAATAGTTTTAACCCATGGGCATACTATTTGTTAAAGGTACACCATGCAAAGCAAACAGCTAACAACTGTCACCCTGACAAGGGAGAAAAATTTGCTGCGAGTTGCCCTGGAAAATAAATGTGATTGATTTTGCTGTAAATTCTACTGAAGTTCACTCTTTCTTAACAATGACCAAATATAGAATCTCGCATGTTGAGTTCTCAACAAACCTAAAAGAAACAGAATAGAAAAAACATTTCTTTTCAACAAGTTTATTCAGAAAAGCACATGTGTGATTGATATCTTAAGCAATTTCGACGTACGATACCCATAAGTTTACTATACTTAAGGAACAGCTAATCCCCACAGCCATAATAAACCACATCCAAGAAAGTAAAACAAAGTAAAAACTATACAGATGCAGAGCACTTTGCATATATGTGTGAAACACAAAAGGTAATTACTTTAGAGCAGTGACTTCAGCTGTACACTGCTTATCAATTAATTATGGGAAACAATGAAAACATAAGAGGCTTCATGTTGACATAATATTAAACAACCATATGTAACACAAAAGTGACATACTTGTGATACTTTTTTGAAGTACTACATAAATACCAAAACAAATAAATTTCTAAGGACATTTTGAACTAAGCTTCTTAGCTGTGTAATACACAATGATATTTGAATCGATCACCTCGATACTCAATTCAAATAGGTCACAAAGCTTCAGACGAAAAGCACTTCAGAACCTCATGCCAGTGGTATCAACAAGGGGAGTATGGATGCTACGATTGAAGCACAACTGTGTGAGGAGAGAACAAACACTAGTAACGAAAAACAAAGTTTTGTTAAAGGGTGAAGCAATCTTCATATTTTACAATGTGGGAATCGAGAGCAACCGCCACCCTGGCGCCTGTTTACCCAGCTAGCACGTGTGGCAGAACCACGGGGCCCCGAGTGCAGTGGCCCGCCGTTATTTGGCAGTATGGCTGCCATGGCTATGCCGCCAGGCCTTTTGTCTGATGAAAGCTGCACGCCAGCTTGTCAGAGTGGAACCACGTGTTCGGACATGTCCAAGCGAAGCGCTCGTTTACCCTCAGGCGGGTCACATGGGCACGCTAGCACACGTCACTGCGCTTTGCCTGTCCCTGCTGGCTGCCTGTGACATCCCCTCTCCCCAGAGCTTGCTTCTACCTGACGCTGGCTTGCTGTGAGATGCTCTCAGGCTGGCACAAGAGGTTTATGCCCACAACAAACATGTATTTGCCAATCAATTTTATTTAGGTGCAATCTGCAAAGATTGTACGGCCTCTGAATTATGGTGGTGCAATTTTAATTTTTGCTGTCCATGGTGTTTCGAGCTACATTTCGTTGTGGGCGAATGGGTGGAGTGCTGTGTCCGACCAGCAAATTATCCTGCGGGAGGATACGGCCCACGTTTAATGCCATACTCATCCCTCGGTACCTGTGGAAATGATGTGCTGAGCAAGGACGTCCGAGGACTTATGTCTAGATAACACCCCAGGACAACTGCAGCTCAGAGTAGTGTACTCACTGCACGCATCTTTACAAATCAGCAATCCTGGGACCTGGTTTCCATCGTCACGACACGGCATGCCTACCATATTTCATATTATCGGTAAGCACATGGCCAAGCCATCTTTCACAATGCTCATAAACAATTACAGGTAAAGTTGATTAATCATAGATTAAAGCAAAACATAGTCTACATGGTGTCCATAAAATTTTGGTACTTATCGCCACATTTGGTGCTCATTTTGTACAGTGCAATAATATTTTACCATAACCAATAATTAAATTGCAATGGCATAATTTTAGCATGACTAGACGTTAATTCTTGAGAACGAAGCCCACGAACAACACAATCAATGTACACTTGACGAGAACTGCGTATAGGTAAGGCAAACAATGCTGCAAATATGAAAAATAAGCTGCTTCTTGCTTTGCGGTACGCATCACAGATTTTTCCGCTAAACTCTTGCCAGGTGGTAAAGGAGCCCTCGTGGTTCTCATACTTCGATTTTTACACTGATATGCCATGTCATACAGCCTTTACGTGGCCTCAGCAAGGAACTTTTCATTCACTCTGCAAATAAACAAATCCCCATCGAAAGCCAGTGCAAGACATTTTTCCACTGAAACAAGTGACACACGCTTGATTTCAGCAGTAGATTCAACTTTAACAAAATGGTAGGGTTCATCCTTGCAGAACACCTCAAGCATGTTGTGCTTCACAATGTACACCTGAACAGAGAGCACTGTCTCCTTTAGGCATGCACACTGTTCATGCCCCTGTGAGCAGTACACACTAATGTCCCGAAAGCGGCCAAACAACCCATTGATAATGACGAATGAATTTACCCTTCGCGATCTGTCCAGATCCGCATTGAAATATGCAACGTTTCCTTTGCTCATCTTTCGAAAATGAGTGTCATCCGCACTTCGCACTGCTTTACCATAGAATGTAGTGGTCCCATTCTGCACAGATCGTTTTCTTAATTCGTAGCCCTTCATTTGTGCCTTGAAGAAATTCTGAGTGTGTGCATTTTCTCTTGCAACATTACTCCAAAGCGTAGGCAAGGCTTGCATGAGGAAGTCAATAATCTGTTTTTTGGGGTACCTGGTCCCTTTGACCATTTTCACAAGCTTTCCATTCATAGATTCAAATCCGAACATTGAATGTGCCCACAGTGGACCCCAATGCTTCACTGTGTCAACAAGGTGAAGCAGCAGATGCGCATTGTATGTCATGTTTGTTATGCCATATAGCTCCTGGTACTCTTTGACAAACTTTACCATTTCATTTTTCATAATGTTGAGCCTGTCAAGGGCTACGCAATGGCTCAACAAGTAGTACATTATGTCAACTAATGAGACCCAGTGGCGGTAATTCTTTTCTGGAACATAGCCAGCCAACACAATTGGCGAATAAAACAACAACCAATTCCGCCAGTCAGCACATTTCCAGTGTTTCAGGTCATTCAGTGATCTTGGAAGCCTTGATATTTCCCAGATTGGTTGCAGGCTGAGCAGCTTCTCGTTCAGTTCACTCAAGTGAAGGCGAAGCTTAAAACTACGACACCTCTTAGAGTTTAGCCACAGCAATGTCGTAGCTTTTACAAAACCTGCCCACACAGAATGCATGTAGTCAACCACAAAGCCAGTAGGAAAGTCAAAGTGGTTCAGCAGCGTGAGGACACTTGTAGCCTTTATGCCACGGCTCACTTGCTCTTGCTTTCTTCTGGCTTTTGATGCGGAAGCATCTTATACTCGCACCTTGTAGTGCGCCGTCCGCGCCATCCGCACCGCTTCTCGAACATTCGACAGCTGACGCGCGCGCATGCGCCGTCGCGCCGTCGCCCACCATCTGTGCCGCGCGCGCTTCTCCTTCGAGAACATTCGACAGCTGACAGCGCATGCGCCATCGCGCTGTGTATATACTCAAGGTCGGCGCTCGCTCGCTCAGTTGCCGCTCGTCGGTTGGTTTGTACGGCGCGTCGACGTCCAAGGTCGCGGTGAAATGAATTCCAACGAATCCACAAACACAATGATCGACGTCCCTTCGACCGGGGGGAAGTGGTTCTTAAAATTGGAAAAGAAAAGAAAAGTGAACCCCGCAACTGTCTGCAGCTAAGTGCGACACGTCAGCAGTGGTTCACATGGGAAGGGGAATGGGGGATAATAGACTTGAGCGAAGAGAGGAAAGAGAAAGGAGAGAGCGAGCAAAGGAAGGGGGGGACGCACAGATCGTCTACCAAAATCACGGGGCGCGAATTCTCTAAATTCGCTCACGCAGTCCGCTTCCGTCTACAAAGTCGAGCAGCGCTGAAAGGGCACGCTTGATATGCGCGCGGCCACTGTTCGGGAACAAGAGGTGCTCAGTTGTTGTCCGAGGCAGGCCGAGAGCTCCGTACGTTGCGAGCATCACCTGTCTGCTCGCGTCACCAGCCGGGCAATGAAGCAAAAGGTGGTCCAGAGTCTCCAGGTCGCCGCAGTCCATGCAGTATGGACTGCCACGCCCGGAGTGCCGATGTTTTCGCTCGGCGGTGTAGTTGTCTCCGGTGCGGAGACGGAGAAGGAAACCGCGGTCTCGTCTTGGGAGTCCCTTGAGAGGGAGCCGCCTCGGCGGCTTTCCAGCTGCTACGCGAGGGTCGGGATGACGCTCGCGCACGTAGCGGGCGGTGAGGAGACGGCCGGCATCCGCGGAGCACACGAAGTTGGTGACGCCGGTGTCGGGGTCGTGCGCATCCCTCGCGGCACAGTCGGCCGCCTCGTTGCCGGGTATTCCGATGTGCGAAGGCACCCAGTGCAGCGAAAGGTCGCAGCCCGTTTGCTGCACGGCGTGTAGCTTCCGGGCAACTCTCTGCGCAAGGAGGCTGCCGTCTTCCTCGCGCGAGATCGCGGCCAAGACCGCCCGGGAGTCGCAGATGATGGCTGCAGCGCTCATGGGTGCCCGCTCACTCAGGAAATCGGCTGCCAAATTTATAGCGGCGAGTTCCGCCACAGTGGAGGAGGCGAGGGAGGGGAGGCGGCACTTGAGAACCGCGCCGACTGATGGCACAACGCAGGCGGCGGCCGCGGAGCCGTCGCGAAGCACTGACCCGTCGACGTAAACAAGCAGCCGGCCGTTCAGCTGTTCGTGAAGGAGGGCGGAGCACTCCTGCTGCATCGCTGCCAGCGGGGTGCGCGCCTTCGCTTTGATGCCGCCAATGGTCTTGGTGATCACCAGAGGGGTGTGGCGGTAGGGTGGGATAGCCAGCCAGCTGGGGTACTGGATGTCTGGCACAACCGTCAAGAGCTCACTCGCCCGCTGCCCCATGGATGAGTGAGGTAGAGCATATAGCCTGTTCACAAGGAGCTGCCCCTGCCTTGTGGTTTTCAGCCGCAGTACATGATTTAGTGTCCGCTGGGTCACCCGCAGAGAGATGGGAGTTTCCCCCGCTTCGGCGAGCGTGGGGCCCACCTGGGAGGTTTGGGGAAGTCCGTAGTACTCCCGCACGGCGTTGCGATGGTCCGCGTCCAAGGCAGCTAACTGGCAAGCACTCAACGAAGCCACTGCTGCAGTGTAGATCACGCGTGCCGATGCGACTGCGTTGTAGACTCGCAGGGCAAGGGCAGGGGTGCAGCCGTGACCTCGCGCGAGGAGACTGCGTGCGGCGCCGAGTACCTTGCGGTTGCTCGTCCGCAGATCGTTGACGGCCGGTCGCCAGCTGAGCCGGTGGTCTATGGTCACCCCCAAGTAGCGCACCTTCGTGCTCCACTCGATGGGGAGGCCCCGGAGTGAGAGCCGAGGCGTGGAGCGGCGTGTCGACGCTCGCGGGTGGACGAGCAGTGCCTCCGTCTTGGAGGCGGCGAGCGCCAGTCCAACCCCGTTCAGGAATGCGTCAACCGCGTCGATGGCCACCTGGAGGGACTCGAGAAGGGCTGCCCGGTGGCGACCGGGGCCGCAGGCAAACAGCGCAATGTCATCGGCGTAAATCGCCACATGCACTTCACACGCCGTGTTGCACGGGATGTAGTCGGGCAGCTTGGCAAGAGCCAGATTGAACAGAAAAGGGCTCAATATGCTGCCCTGGGGTACGCCTGCGGTGACGGAGTGGGGACCGCTGATTGTGGAGCCAACACGAACGCGAAGAGTGCGGTCGCCCAAGAAGCTCTCCAGGTAGTCAAACATCCGCCCGCACACACCGAGGTCACGAAGTGCGTCCAAAATCGATGCGTGGGGCAAACAGTCAAACGCACTTCTCACGTCGAGCAGCACGAGGATGCCGTAATCGCCGCGGTACTTGGCCTCCTCGAGGGTGGCGATCACGTCGGCCAGTGAGTCGAACGTACAGCGCCTTGGGCGAAATCCGCTCTGTTCGGGAGGGAATGCGTTGGTTGCGGTGGCAATCCAGCGAAGGCGTCGCAATGCCATGGCTTCCATGACTTTCCCTGCGGCCGAGGTAAGTGACACTGGCCGGTAGGATGAAAGCTCCGTGGCCGGCTTCCGTGGCTTCAGGATGGGCACCACGAGCGCCTCTTTCCAGCCAGGAGGCACCTGACTTGTGCGCCACACTTCGTTGTAGGCCTCCAGCAACCGGGGCTGCGTGGAGGGGTCAATGTTGCGCAGCACCTGGTAGGTGAGGCCGTCCACTCCCGGGGCAGACCGCTTCGTGCGGTTGTTGAGCACTGCGGTCAGCTCGCTGAGAGTAAACTCCTCCGTGCACAATGCGCGGATCTCTAGCAGAATGCCCTCGGTGGGAAAGTACCGCTCGGGAGCGAACAGCTCAGGCCTGTTGAGTGCAGGCACAGGTGGTAGTCCCTGTGGAGGCTGTGGGCAAGCAGGAGGGGCAAACTTGTCTGCCAGCAGCTCAGCCAATTCCTGCGTGGCGATCTTCATTGCAACAGCAACACAGAGAACCGGGCAGCGAGGCTCTCTGGTGCGAAGAACGGCAGCGAAAATTGCGCCAGGCTTGGGCGTGGTTCGGAGGGTCATCTAGTGACGAGCAGAGGCTCCCCCAGCTCTGGTTGCGACGGCGTCTGGCGTGCCTGCGGCACACCGCGTCAATACAGTTATAGGCACGCCAATGTTCCGCCTTCTGCGAGCGCACCGCCACAATCTGCGCCCTGCGACGCGCGGCGCGAAGGTTGAGGAGGCTGATGTCTGGTGCGGGGGTGCCCGCAGGCACGGTGCAGTGGGTGGTAGCTGCGTCGTGACACTCGGCCAGCGCGGTGAAGAAGTCTGCAGAGACTGGCACTCTAGCACACAGTTCTCTGAAGCGAGTCCACTTCACAACACTGTAGGTCCGAGTGTACCTGATGTAAGCTGAGGGGGGTGTGACCACGATGGGGTAGTGGTCGGAGCCCTGAGAGTCCAGTGCACGTTGCCACTCATATTTACACGTACCACCCACGAGAGTCAGGCCGATGGCACTGTCGGACACACCACGGCGCGCGAGAGTACAGCTACCCGTGTTTATAACGAGCAGTCCGGCCTTTTGCACGGCATCGAGAAGGTCGCGCCCACGGTGGTTCGTCACGCCACTGCCCCACGAGGTGTGGTGAGAGTTAAAGTCGCCACCGATGACCGCGTCGCGATTTAGGCGGTCTGCGAGGCGGCACACGAATTGGGTGTCCCAGCGTGCCGAGTAGTTCGATGTGCGCACGTACACGCTCGCGACACTGGTGTCCGTGCTCCCGATGCGCACAGTCAGGGCGATGGCCTCGAGGGTGTCACAGAGAATGTCCTCGATGTCCACTGCAGCGTGAGGGAGGTCGGCGCGCACATAAACCGAAGCCCGCGACGTGCCGGGAGGATGCGAGGGAGTGCTGCACCGGACTGCGCTACACTCTTCAAGTTCGCACTGCGTGGTGCTGTGATAGCCGACAAAACCAGGTAGGTTGAGTGTTCCGACGCGAGCGTAGGTTTCCTGCAGCAGCAAGACGTCGTACTCGCGTCGGAGGAGTTGGGTAGACAGCTCGGCGTGACGGCAGCGGAGAGAACGAACGTTCCATTGAAGAATCCGCGGCCGAAACACCTTGCCGCTAGCCATGTTGATTGAGGGCAGCGTGGGCGGCCAGGGCCGCGTTGCACAGCTCGAACACAGGGCCGGATTGCGGTATTGTCCCGATGAGGGCCTGCACGGCAGCGGCCAGGGCACTAATCACCATGTCCTTTTGCACCTCGCAGTCGGGGGCCGAGGGTTCGGCGGCCGGGGGCGAAACAACCGCGCTGTACGTCCGGCCCGGTTGCACTACCGAGGAAATACCAGTGCACGGTGCTCGAGCAGGAACGGCTTTTCCCTCGCTCTTAAGGTTCCTCTCGGCCTCACGACGAGAGAGGGGCGGGTCCGCAGAGGCCATGATTTCTAGCACCTTCCTCTCGTGTTGCCAGCGAGGGCATCGGGGCTCGGTGGCGGGATGTGGGCCGCCGCAGTGTAGGCACTTGGGGCCGGGTGCAACGCAGTCGGCGCGGGCGTGGTCGCCGCCACAGCGCGAACAGCGTGGGGAGCTGGTGCACGTCGCATGAGTGTGTCCGAAAGCGCCACAGCCAGCGCACTGGAGAGGGCGGCGACGACGACAACGTACAGGGCGGGTCTGCTTAAATAACGCCACCTCAGGTGGCGGTGCGTTACCCACAAATCGGAGAAGGACATTGCGTCCGGTACGGGCACAAGAGAGGATGGGAGCAGAGCTCTCTATGTTGTTTTTGAGGACCTCCTCGTCAAAAGCCGCGTCAACGCCGTGAAGTACGCCGGTACAGGTTCCTTTGTTGGCGGTCTTGGCGTTGACAGCCACTTTCCCGATGCTTTCCACTGCCAGGAGAGCGGAGGTGTCAGCTCCGGGTGTGGTGTCAACCGCAACAACGTTGCCGCTGAAGTTAATGCGCACACGCTTCGTGCCGGGCACCTTCGAGAGCTGTGCTGCAATTGCGTCGCGGCTGAGGGAGAGGAAGTTGTTCTTCCTGCCCTTGGGGCGGTAGAGGATGGTGGCGGAGGTGCGACGGGGCTCATTCGCGACCAGGTGTTCGATAATATCGAGTTGGTGCTGGCGGCGACCTGGTTTCTGGCGGGGCCCCTTTCCCTTGCTTGGGGGAGCTGCACTGGCTGGCTGCCTACTGGAAGGGGCATTTGTAGCTGTTGATGCCTGGCACGGAAATCCGTTTTTCTGCTGATGCTTGCGTCGGGCCTCTTCATAATCTGCTTCGGTAGAGGCGTCCACCGTCAGTGGGCGCATGGGGCCGAAAGCAGAAGGAGGGTGTGGCGCGGTGCTAGCGGCAGAGTTCGGAGGAGCTGCGGCCGTAGCAGACGACGCGCCCGTGCTCTCCTTCGAGCGGGAGAGTGGAGGAGAGTGCTGTTGTTGTGGCGAGGAGGTGGGAGGTAAACAAACCACCCCATCAGACACCGGAGAGGCCGCTCTCTCTGGAGGACGGGTCGGACGGGTTGCGTGACCGGAAGAAGGTGGGGAAGGCTCGAGGAGGGTGGGATTTCCTGTGGCGGTCTGGGAGGCTCCCGCTTGCGCAAGAGACTCCAATGTTGCCTCGGTTGCCCTTCCAGTAGAGGTCATGCGCGTTCCTTCGCCTGGAAAAAGGGGAGAGACAGCACTACGTGCACACCCCTCTCCGAACAGGTCTTCTTGACGCCCGGCGCGGCAGGCTTGCACAGCCAGCAGGCAAGGGCAGAAAGTGGTTGCCGGCGGCGCAGAGTGAGCGCGCGCTCGCTTGGGGGGAGCTGCAAACGACGCCTGTTGTGTTGCTCGTTGGCGGCCTGGTCCGTCAGCGCAGATTCCGGTTCTGAAAAGGGCCAGACCCTTTGGGGAGGGCGACAGGGACGGAGAGGAGGACGGAGGCGTGTTGTGCTCCCAAGAGGAGGATGATGTGGGCGAGGAGGAATCGGTACTGGCCTGTTCCTCGCTGTCTGCCGGTGTTGATGCGACCGATTCTTGGTAGTCCTGCAGCTCAGCCTTGCTTCCCTCTTGTAGTGTGGGTACAAGATGGAGTTGGGAAGGCTGTGGTACTAAGGAAATGGCGGCGGCGGCCTCCTCGGCTGCGGCCGTTAGCTTCGCGCTTTTCGTGGTGGCGGCCTTGATTTTTGGTGCCTGACGCCGGCGTGGTGACAACAGTTTCCCGATCCTTCGTACATGGGGCCGAGAAGTTGGGGTGCTGGTAGATGAGTGCTTTTGAAGACGATTGGCAGCAGCCTTCAGTTTACGAGCCCGGGTCATCATCGGGGCCGCAGGCGATTGTTTGGGTGAGCTGGGGCGGCTCGTTGCGGTAGCATGCAGGCTCGCGCAGAGGGTGATCTCGTCAGGAGCGTCCTTAGAAGGGGTGTCCGTCATTACTGGTAGAGGCGATGGGCCGTACTAGGCGAGGTCATTACAGATTTAAAAAAAAGAACTAAGGGGAGATGAGAGGGCTCTACATTTCCTCAATATCTTGATAGCCCTGAACAGGGCTTGAGACAAAAAATGGCTCAATAGGACAAGGGAGGGAAGAAAAAAAAATTAAAACGGCGCACGGGTGTGCGCAAAAGCTATCAAAATAAAAAACTGGGGGAAAAAAAAGGGAAGCATGGAAGCGCCCGTAAGGTACGGCGCCACACTAGACGCTCGCGTGCTCCTCCAGGAAAACCGGTCGGGGACCGACCGAAAAACACGTCTGCTCTCTTCGGCGGTCGCGACGAGATTTCGTCCCTTCGACCAGCGCCGCCCTTTCGCATACGTGTGTACGTGTTCACTCATTTAACACCCCCTCCTACAACCACGTTAACCAATTTAGCCATCGACCCAAGTAAGTCGCAATTTAACACCCCATTTCACAACCACGTTAACCAATTTAGCCATCAACCCAAGTAAGTCGCACTTTAACACCCCGGTAACCAATTATATGCTCCGCATCCTCCTCAGTGTTCCCCCGAGGGAAGCTGCGGGCAATTTTTTGGGCATGATGCTGAAATGACTCATTAGTACGGAGCTTTATAGCAGAAGTGGAGACTGGGTAGACAAAGCAATGCCCATTACCCTTTGCAATGACATCTCCAGGATGCTCGCACCATGCGCAACCGTACTTCCCATTAAACTGAGTCATGCCCATAACTTCACATCTTGCGACACTGTCCATCGTGCATGGGCCAGGGAAAACCTTCATATTTTTTTTCTGCCCATGTGAATCTTATCATGTCATGCCGGTATAAGAAAGCACATTCAGCGACTTCACAAAAGGCAGGAGGAACGTATTCATTACTGGCTTTTTGGGCCCAAACCACAGGCCAGCAAGGACGAGCCTCTGGACCCTGTCTTTATACGTCAGCTCATTAATTTGAGCAAGGAGAAGCCAGAATCCAAACTTGCTGCTTTCAAAAAGTGGAACACCATCGGTGTTAAATGTCAGCGAAACATCATTGGGACCCATGGGAATACTTCTGTAGCCAATGCCTGTCGTGATGTCTGTGACATCGAAAGAGGGGGACGACTGAGCAGGCACAACCTCAGCTGTTTTCAAAATATCACAGATTTGTGATTCTATGTTAAATGAAAAAAAAAATATGATGAACTTTTTAGCATCAAAGAGAAGTTTATTGACTTCCAACCAAGGATAAAGTACATGACAAAAACATCGAGCTTCATGACTACAAAGGGTGCATGTACAATCAGAAAGCACCACTACCGAGGTACAATGTATATGGGGGAATGTACCCCTCTATTTACTGTACAGCGCGTGGTGCTCCAGCAGGCTTAATCATGCGCGGCGGTAGGTCTTCTCAACACGCGGTGGGAACAAGTAGCGACTTAGCGCTGTACAACTGTAGGTATTATTCCTTTTTTGTCGCCTGAAACAATGCTGCTTTCGTACACAGTAAGTGCATGTCCGGAGGTATAAAAGAGGCCGTGAGGCTGGGGGGGGGCGGGGGGGGGGGGTACAAGGGAGTGGGGGGGGGGCTCTTGTCTTTCTCAAATAAGGCATCAGCAACAATCTGCGCGTAAAAAAACTGACTGAAGGCGCCAATCAATGAAGAAGGCGCTATACAAAATTTAACTCAAGTGTCGACCAGCACACTTTGCCTGTATCGATTACAGATAACAACGACAATGGGGTGATGAAATGAAAAAAGGTGATACAGGTATACAGACATATATATATGTATACAAGTCCCCTTCCGCATGTGCTAGACAGCGGGAGGGGGGTCACCAGGTAGTGATTGGGGCGGCTAGCTTGCCATTCCTCAGAAAAAAGAATCTGGTATGCCAGCGACGAAGGAAGTTTTCCTGGCCTCTGGCCTCAAGTTCGCCGGATAGGTGGGCCCATAGCAACCGCCGGATACGCGAGACTACCGGAAACGCGCTCCGGACAGGCTTTCTACGCGCCTCCGCTAGCGATCTCCTTTGCCAAATAGCTAACATCGTGAAGATCAGCACAAGTTGGCCGAAGGCACCTTTGTTGCGCTTGTGGTAAGGAGGTGGGCGGATACCAAAGGAGCGGGCTACCATCCGCCACACGGGTTTCACCGCCACGCATTGGAACAACGCGTGATCCTGCGATTCAACTGCGTGACAGTTCGGACAACGTGCATCCGGGACTATTCCAAATTTATGCAGGCGTTGTCTGGTGGGGAGGACGGCCCAGGCCTTTTTCAGGAGGAAATCCTATGCTTCACGGGGGGTGCCGCAACGGAGCGTGAGTAATTCGCGCTTCGCGCGCTCGGCTCGTTTTTGTTCAGTGTCGCTCAGCTGCTTCCGCGTGATGGCTTCAACGATGCGCGCTGGCTGGTCCTCATCCACATCGCCTTCGGGCACTTCTTGCTTCAACATGCGCCAGGTAGCCGACGCCGTTTTATAGAAGGGCGCAGGTGCCTCAGCGAAGGGCCCAATGTGGTGGCCTGCATCCAGCCAGTCGTGCTTCACTCCACTCCAGTAGAGGAGTAGGTTGCGCCCTACGTAATCGCTCGCGCGCGCGAGCATGCGGGCGGTTTTCAGGGCCAGGACTCTGCTCGTGGTTAACACATGTGGTAGGCCGAGGCCCCCTTCTGACACTGCCAGTTGTAGCAAGTTTTGCTGCAATGGTGGCGGTTTCCCATCCCAGAGGTATGCGTTAATGAGTTTGGTTAACTGGCTTGCTCTTCTTGTGGGCATCACCGCTAGTCGGCTCGCATGCGAGGCTAGGGCGCAAATGCTTGTTTTGACGGCTACTGCTTTCTCGCATAGCGTCAGGCCTTGTAGGCTAGTGCTCTCTGACACTTGTGCAGCCCTGTCCACGACTCGGGACCACGTAGAGACCGCAACTCCCTCGCGGGAAAAGTATATACCGAGGACCTTAACAGCGGTGACCACCTCGAAGTTGCCGATCACGTGCGCCGGGAAATGGCCGAATAGGAGGGCTTTACACTTCCTCTCATTTAGCTGTGCACCGGATGCTAGGGCGTGTGACGCGAATACCTGGTGAAAGCGCTCGAGACTGCTTGGATCTCGCACAAAAAGGGAGATATCGTCAGCGTATGCGAGGACTTTCAGGTCCGCAGTTCCTGTGAGAGGAAGGCCCCGGATGTGCGCGTCGCTTGCCAGGGATGTAAGTAGCGGCTCCATCGCGAGTACAAAGAGGGTGTGGCCTAGCGGGCACCCCTGCCTGATCTCTCTCGTGTACTGAAAGGTGTCCGTCGTGGAGCGATTAACTACTACATGGCACCTGAGGTCTGAGTACAGGAGCCTTATCACTTGTAAAAAGTTTGCCGGTAGGCCAAACTCTCGCAGGGTCTGGAACAGGTAGGCGTGCCTGACCCTATCGAAAGCCTTGGCCTGATCAAGTGAAAAAAGGATCCAGTGACTCTTTTCTCTGAAGCGTACTGGAACACGTCCCTTGTCGTGGTCAGGTTGGTAAACATTGATCTGCCCGGTACTGCGCAAGCCTGGTGTGGAGCAATAATATCCGGCAGAAAGATCTTTAGTCGGCTGTTCAAGATTGACGCCACGATCTTGTAGTCTACATTTAACAACTGTGATCGGGCGCCAAGAGGCAGGGTCGTTCGGCGGTGCACCTTCTTTAAGAATGAGGACTACGCGCCCCATGCCGAAGGAGGCAGGTTTCGCGTGTCCCTCTAGGACCGTGTTGACTATGGCTAGGAGCGGTTCACATAGGCTCTCGAAAAAGGTGGCGTAGAAGCCCGCTGTGAGGCCATCCGCACCGGGAGCCGAGTTTGGTGGCATTGACTGGATAGCGGCCCTCAATTCTGATAACGTCGCTGCGCCGCACATAGTCAGGCATTCATCCTCTTCCAGACGTTTAAGGAATTTACACAGCTCCGACAGGGACGCGGGCTCCGAGGCGATCATTGTGGCGTCCGGCTCGTGAAAGGCTGTCTCGAAGTGGTGCAAGAAAGTCGCCTCGATCTCGACCGGGTCTGTCGCTAGGGTACCATCTGGGCGCTTTACCTCTGCAATACGCACAGAGCCGTTTCCCCTTACTTCTCGCAAGACTACCTCTGGCCGCTCGCTCGAGGTGGCCCAAGTCGCGCTTTTCGCCAGTAGCTGCCCGAAGAAGCCGTTCGTACTGCACCTTGAGCGAGGCTAGGTAATCTCGTGTACAGGAGGTGAGGGTGTCAGCACTCTGAATGATACGCATTCTGCGCAGTAACTCGTTCATCTGCGACGTCAAGCGCTTTTTCCTTTTACGGCCTTCGTCTTGGAGGAGGACCTTCCAGGCCTCCTTGAGGTCGTCCCAGGTAGTCGATGTTACGCGGGGGGATGCTCTAATCGAGGCCGCTATGAGAGTCTCGATCTGTGGTGCAGACACCGGATCCTTTAGTAGTGCAGAATCCAGGCGCCACGATGCGTCGGCTGGTTTGGGGCCAGGCTTTGCACGGAGGGTTGTTAGCAGTGGCGCGTGATCAGACAGAGCGGCCAGAGGGGTTGGCAACGAGACCACCTCACACGCTGTTAGGGATGGAAGTAGGAACTCCGGTAAGTACGCGCGGTCTAGCCGGCTAGCGGTGACCCTCGACACGCGGGTGGGGCCGAAGTCGTCGTCGTGGAGGCGGACCCATGCATCTGAAAGTCGGAGGCGTTCGAGAACTTTGATCAGTTCTTTTGCACGGTAGGCTGAGCCTCCGCAACTTGGTCCCCGGATATCCCTCGCAGTGTCGACCACACAGTTAAAGTCTCCAAGGACTACGTGCGGGAGGGGGGTCAGCAGGTACTCGCCAAGCTCCCTGAAAAAGGGGTTCGTCTCCGATCTAGTTACTGGCGCGTACACGTTCACAAATCGAACTTTCTGCCCATCGATGAAGATGTCAAGCATTAATGTGCGGCCGTCAGCGCCAAACACGCAATGGGCTTTTTGCCTAAACCTCCCGGTGACGAACACAACCCCAACCCCGCATGACCTGGTTCTCGTCAATGAGAAGAAGGCTTCGACGTGACAGAGGCTGTGGAAGCGAGCGACGTCGAGGGGCGATCGGAAATTCGTCTCCTGGACGAACAACAAGTCGATGCTGCGGGCTTTCGCAAAGGAAACGACCGCGGTTTGTTTCGTCGTGTCGCGGAAACCGCAAACATTCCAAGTGGCGAAACGGATTCGGTCAGCCATCAGTCGCACTATGGTGGAGTGGAAACGAGGGGGGTACGTGAGGGTGTGGAAGGGAGGGATGGGGGCAAGGGGAGGCAGCGCATAGGGGAGTGAATCAAGAAAGGGTAAACGGCGGCGCCGGCGCGCACGGGCACTGCTGTCTGTAACGAAGCGAAGGTGCTATCAGATCTGCTCGCTGGCTTTAGGGGGCGGTTCCCCTTTGCCTGCGGCGCATTGGCCGAGCTTCTGCGTCCTCGCCTTCGGTGGGGCATCGCTGTCGCTCGCCGTCGCTTCTGACCTAATTCGGCGTTGTCGCGCCTCTCTGCTTGTGGCTCTCCCTCTCGTTTCTTTCCTGTTCTCCTCTCCCTGGCGCCGGAGCGAGCGCGAACGAGCTCTCTGCTCACGGCCTGACACCCGCTCAAAGGAGAGAGGCTGGTTTATTTGAGCGCGGTCTTGGTCGTCAGGGAGCGAGTAATACCCGCGGCTCACGATGGGCAATTCGTCCTTGGCGGGGTCATTGGTAGCGTCGTCCAAGTCCTGGGCGCACACTGGGGCCAACACGTTAACGGATGTTTGGGAGTGGGTTGGGAAGGCCTCACGTCGCTTGAAAGTTTCGGCAAGCACCGGGAAGTTGTGGCCTTCGTCTTGGACTGACGGGGGGACGAATGGCATAGACGGGGACGATTGGGCCGAGACGGTTTTGAGGTCGCTCGATTCCGTTTCCGATGACATGGTGGTGGCATCGTCACTCTTCTCGGGCTTGTCTTCCTCGTTGGCGGATGAATCCGCCGCAGTGCTTCCTGTGAGCAAGCTGGCATCCGTTTCGCGGCCTTGGGGGGAGGGAGGCCTTGGGGGGGCGCGGGCCGCGGTCCTGGGTACGAGCACTTGTAAGCGAGAGGGGGGTTTGCCTGGCTTCTGCGACGGGGAGCCACTCGGCTGGACCGAGTTCGACGCGAGGTCCGATACCGAGGGGAAACCACGAGCGGCTGACGCATAAGAGCGCCTCCTAAAACATTCTTTTGTTCCATGGTGACCCCCGCAACGCTTACATTCGGCTGAACAGCCCTCACTTTCATGACCGAAAATTCCGCATCGTATGCAGTATGGTGCGGAGCATGCGGTCGCCATGTGGCCCAACTCACTACATCGCGCGCACACCCGCCTCATGCCTCTATATTCGAACATGACTCGGTGCCCCGCAATGGTCGCAAAATTGGGCACCGGCTTACTCATTTCGATTTTTACGACTCTGACGCCGTTCAACTTATTTTGGCGGGTGGCCACAGTAGCAAACGAGATGCCCCGCACCCTACCGTACTGTGCTAGGGCGTTGCCAAGTATCTCGTCAGACAGCTGGGCGGGGTATCGGTAGACGTTGACGTACGTGACCGGCGGCCCGACGGCCTCAACCGGTACACTTACTCCATTAACCTTGAAACCTTCCGCCACCATTAACTTTGTTGCCTGACTGGCGTTACGTGTGCAGACGAGAAACTTGGCCCCGCCCATATGCTGCATAACAAAAACACTATCATCACCAGCTTCTAATTCTATAGCGTCTATAAGATCATCAAGGGATACGTCGCCATCCGGCGCTGTGAAGAGGAAGCAGTTCTCCCGCACTGGTAGGTCGGTAGTGGCCGCCATTCTGGAGGGGCTGTCGCCAGCAGAAGGGGGGCGTGACTTGTAGAAAACTAGTAACGTGCAGTCGAGCTGCACTCTGGTAAATCCGCGGCTATGCATGGGGAGACGCCGCTCGGGATCAGGAGGAGTCAGGTGGGCTGCAGGCAGGCTCCGCGAAGGTAGCGTGGACCGGCATCCGTGCTCCTCCTGGCATAGGGGTGGGGGGGCCTCGGGCTGGAAGGCCCGAGACCCAGAGGTGGCAGTCGCTCGCACGAGGCGGCGAAGCCGGCAGGACTCGATGCCGAACGAAGCAGCTGGAACCAGGGCTGGAGACACCTCCTCGTTGATCACGGGGGCACCGCCATCTTGACCACGGTAACCCTGACACCAGGTAAGTATGCTGGGGGGGAGCAAAGACGGTATTATTCACTGCTATATTCACTGCTAAAGGGACAGCAATGCCACGGGAAAAAGCATATTTTTCACTAGGTGGTGCTGTGAATTTATAGATTATAAAAGGAGTGCAGGCACGGATGGAGGGCGAATGGGTAGTGGGTGAATTGCAAAATGGGTTCCAAGAACAAAGAAGGTTAGCGGATAATCTGTTCTCATTAACGCAGTGCATTGAAACAGCAAAAAAATGAGCACAGGCCTTTATTGCTGGAATCCATGTAAATCAAGGGACGTTATGACAGTGTAATTCAAGAGGATCTGTGGGGCACACTAGATGCACTGGGTCGAATATTGAGTAGCTAACCTCATAAAAAATACATATGAAGGTAATAGGGTGCTGATAAAATGGGAAAAATGGGTCCCTGAACCTATAGAGATACAGCGGCGGCTCAAACAGGATGTCCTCTCTCTCCCTCATTGTTCATGCTGTACCTGCAAGGATTAGAGGCCAAACTAGAGAGGAGTGGACTTGGCTTCAACCTATCTTTTGTTAAGGAAGGGGATTGCGTTGAACAGTCGTTACCAGGACTCACGCACGCAGACGATACAGTATTAGCGGCTGACAAAAAGGAGGGTTTGCATTGGCCTGATAGGTATCTGCGGTGAAAAGGCAAATAGGTCATGTTTAATAACAAAAGGTCCGCAGTTATGATATTTAAAGATAATATTGGCAGTGAGCTTACAATAAAGGGGGTTACGCTGGAGGTAGATAAGTTCGGTTATCTCAGTGTACATAAGCAGCAACTAAAGGTAGCAGGATCGCAGCTGTGATGGAACATAGAGCACTGTGGAATTACAACAGGTCAAAGTGGTGAGAATGATTCGGTGAGGGGTGACGGTTCCTGGCTTGACTTTTGGCAATGTGGTTTTGTGTATGAGGTGAGAGGATCAAACAAGGCTGAAAATAAAACAATGCAGCCTGGCGCAAATAAAGGTTATAAATTTCCCATGTGTACAGATCTACGAAGTTTTCACGGCATACCCACTGAACAATTTAACTGCAATTCCGGACGCGACAGCTATGCTGATGCACAGCCGCTCAATAAGAAAAAGAGGGTGGCCAGTGTGTGAGTTGCACATCCGAGATGAACGCTGAGTTGTTTAGCCAATTTAAGATTTATTAGTCAAGTACATCACTGCCGCGACATTTTCGAAGGGTGATTCACGTTAGGCTCGCTCAAATGCATCCAGCACTGCGATATCGAGCAGTGAACAAACGTGTACTGGCAAGAAAATTAACTGCCTTGGGGTTGAAAGCGAGCCCGCTGCACTGACGATGGCATAGGCGAGTCACGTGATGCCGTTTACTACATCACTGCAACAGCAGCACCGGCCTCTGCAGTGGTTGCCCTCAAGGCCAATACCGAGCCATGTACCAAGGAAATGGCATGTGATAAGGAGGAGAAAACAACTGAGTACCTTGTACTAAAGGGCTTAACCCTGCAGTGCCGACATGACAACAATGGGACAAGGAATATTTTTTGGCAGCTTTGGGGTTTAGGGATAGTGGAGGGAAAGTAGACTAAGTGCGTGAAAGCAACCAAATGGAGGCTATCTGATTGGTGGCTAAAGTCAAGACCAGAGTAAACTTTAACCCTCCGTTACGACTAAGTACAGTAGATGTTACCAGCCACGGTGAAGTGGCGGGAGCTCCTGCCCGAGCTAAAGGGTTATTATCCATCCATACATTGTTAACAGTATGTGTTGGACAGCTATGTCAGTTTTAATTTGCTAAGCGTTTGCACAGCTGATTATGTGTGCTACTACAGCAAGCACACGCAGGGGCTTGTTTGGGAAAATTTATTTCGCATTGTACAGAAGTGAAAATAAAATTATGCCAAGATTAGCAAAAGACCGTAGCCAACGCTGGTTGTAAAGGTATGAGATAGCACTCTGAGGAGCGAGAGATAGATATATGCGAGCTTTTCGGCTTATTTGCTCTAAGTCTTTACGAGAGTACAAGTCGTTCGGCGGCGTTCGCATGCATGATTCAAACGCCGCCGGGCATCACTTACACTGCAGATAACAGTCGCATTACCAGTGGGCTCAGTGACTACTGGCAGCTACGGCGACAATGAAGAAGCATGCTAATAAACACCGCTGCCACACGCTGCACTCCTGATCGTGATTAGGTGTGATCGGGAAAAAGTTTGTCAACTATGATAGTTTTCCTTCGGTAGCTTGCGTAAACAAGCATATCACGACCAAGAAATTTCATCCAGATCCGACCCAATTACGATCGAAAGTGACCGTGTGACACTGGTATAAGCCTCACCATATCGGCGTTTCTGTCTGATGGCTCACATGCGTGCGCTTCATCTCCACTCGTTTCCGCCTCCGAACTTTCGCTGCTTGTATCCGTGTTCAGCGAGTTGACATCAGTTGGGTCGGGTGACTTGATACACGCACTTTCCACGGACTTGCCAGAGCAGTCGGAGTCATCGTTCACAGGAGGATGGCTGCGGTCACAGAGCGTTTCTTCGCTTGCAACTACACTGACTAAATCAGGCGATTGAGCACTTCTATTTTGTAGTGTGGGTAGCGGCGAAGCGTCCAATGAAACTGTCTTCTTCGAACGGTGCTTGGAACGCACAGGAACGTCGTGCGTTGGGTCCGAAATATATAGGTTGTATTTTCGCTTCCTTTCCATGGAAGACCAGAAAACCTTAAGGACCGAAGAGTTATCAATACGATCGTCTCCTCGCAACGTTGTCAGAGAATCTCTATCGTTGTCATGCTATTCTCCTGCACTGCACTCGTTCTGAACAAAGAGTTGTGGATTGGCTAGACTTGGCGCAGTGTGAGTCTGTAACCTCCATTATAAAAAACGAGTGCGGTATTATATATTTTTATATAAGTACTATTTACCATACTAAATTAAATCTAACCAAATAACACGTTTATGATTATTTGTACTACAAATACGTTTGCAAAATGTACGTGCGACACAACGATTCGAAACTGCCTCTCAATTCTTTCCGATACTGTTGCTGTGACGTAGGAGTTGTTGTTTGGAGCACGAGTGGCGCACGTTGGAACGAGTGCTTGGTCTCTGCGTGTACAGCTTGTGCGTTGCTACGAGTTCGGTCGTTCGGTGTGAGACTGAGGAAGAGATAGCACAACATGAGCCATATTTTAGTTAAGTGGGTGTCGTCCTCACTGTGGGATGTGTACAACGTCCGAGCGATTGTGGACACCAGCGTAAGTCTGCAGTTGCTGATGGACGCAAATGCCATTGTAAATTTACGCGGCACCGAGGTAGCGGTAAATTGGAAGGAGGGCGAGCCGGCGGCGGACGCCGAGTTGCTGGACTTCGGTAAGTAATGTCACTATTCATGAGTTCTCGCTGTAAAGTATTTTCTGTTGTGTAAAGACTGCTTAATGTAGGGTTAGAAAGGACAATGGAGCGCCGGCGAACAAGGCTGGTGCGGTTGGCGAGCACGGCTTCGGACAGTGCCGAGGAGGTACGTCGAGAGGAGAATGCGCTGAACGAGGTGAGTTCTGTGTTAACTTTAATTGCCGTGCGGGCCAAGCACGACCAGCGCATCGAGTTGAGTTGTGTGTGTGTGTGTCTGTGTGTGCCCGACGAATACAGCGCGAACTGCGCCGTCTGTCAGTCGTGTCCGCAGACAGGCATACACAGCGCTAGTTGAAATGGCTCACACAACTACCTGCGGCTTCTTGTTTGCCTTTTGGTAGAGTTTAGTGCCGGAGTGCCGAATGCACTGCACTCGCATCTCACCGCTTTCAAGGAAACATTTGCTGATACCATTACACTCATTGTGCCAAACAGTACAGAAGAATGCAGTTGCTAGAAAGACTCCACTATGTTTGAGGGAATGTAAATGTGTTGGTGCACGTCACTAAAAACATTGCGCATTTCTTTCCAAAGTAAATTGCCCCAGTTGATTCAATTGTTAAGGTGTTTATTGGACAGCAGTATTTAGTTTACAACTGTACTTTAGTGACTTACCAGGGCGAGGGGCTCGTTAAGTCCCCAAGGGCCTTGAAAAAATCTTTTTCCAATTATGGTGAGCGTACTAAATTGGCCTAAATGTTTGTTGTATGAATCAATATTTTCTGCTCTAGTTTCTGTATCACATTTTTATTAAAATATCCTTGTTTCAAATACTTACAAATAGTTCATTGTAAATCGAGACTGAAAAGGCTACATATAAAATAACTGTGTGACCTGCCAATGTTACATAATATAGTTAATGTACAGTCACGATCATAAGTTTGGAGACCACGCGATCATGTGGCAGTGCGCATGCGTACGCCATCTAACGGCTCATTGCCTGCTGTCGAGAGTCTCACAGTGCACATGCGCAGCCTTTCTATCTCGCTTTCCTGCTTGCTTGCTTGCTGCACGCTGGCACGTGGGCTGAATCTGGGCATTTGTGGATTTTGCCACCGGTAGTCTTGCATGATGAAGCAGCGGCGCAACATCCTCAAACTTCTTGGTCCGATCTCTGAGCTGGTTCCAAACTACATAAAATTGAAACGTTGCAGATTGCTATCGCTGGCATAACTTCACTATGGAAAAAGTGCTAGCCACTCACTTGATGTATTTTCATGTATTTTCATGTTCATGTATTTTAACTGTGCCATGACGTCTTTCTATTAGCGCACAAACACTATCTTTAACTTACACAGCGAAAGGTTTGCAGTGGATTTTGTTTATTGCCGGTTAAGCTTCCGCAAGCATGCCACCACGAGTGCTGGTCAAGGAAAGAGCAAATAGTAGATTTATTTGTCCATGGCCTACTGCAACGCCACATCTGGAATCTGTTAAAGAGACCTCGGAGAGCAACAAGCACATCTCTGAGAGCATGTACAGCCACATATATAAAGCACTCCCTTTACATGAACGATGAAATGTTGCCTGCTTGGCAGGCATCTCGAATCCCGTTGCTAGGAGACATTTCCATTTATTGGGAAAGGGTTGATTTGGACCATGGCTTCTGTGCCATCAGCATTACTGGTGGCAGTAATCGCTAATTCCAATAATCAGCCTCCGCGATAGATTGCAGCAAGCAGGCCAGCTGGAAAGAATGGCCGTCTGTGTGCACTGTCATACTCTCGACAGCAGGTAACGAGCCGTTAGACGGTGCGCACTTGCAAACTGCCACACGTTCGCGTGGCCTCTATAATTGTGATCACAACTGTGAGTTTTGTATGAGTTGTAAGGTATTGTAGCTTTAAAAGCTGATAATTCTGCGAAATGAGAGTTCATTTTGCTTTGTTATACGCTCTTCAAAGATTTGTATTCACTTCTGTGTTTCCCAGCAGTCATATCCGTTCGTCCCTGTAGCTCTGCTGTTCTGGCTGTCGTGCATGCTGGATGTCTGTATATGCAACATATTTTTACTGTTGTTAGTCGCACGTTTCCACTGTGGTTGTAATTGTGCATGCAAGGCTTTCACAATTGCACATGTAGGTTTCAGATGAAGTAGAGGAGCAGCTTATTGTGTGCTAGTCAATTTTTCATGTGGATGCTGTAGCAGTAGAGGAAGCCATGTACTCAAAAAAAGTTCTCTACTCAGGCTGGTGCTCAGTGTACCTGCAGCGCCTCACAGCAGGTCAAAAGCTTGAAAATGAGGTTCGGGAGCTGCGCAAGCGGCTAGAAGTTGCTGAAAACATGCTTGGTAAGCAGCCTCCAGCCCTTTTTTCTTCTTTTGTTGATCAAGCTTGAGTGGCTATTGGATGGTGCAACTAATTTGTAAACTTGCTCGGCCATCTGTATTTAGGCAGCGCACAGTGTTGCCAAAACTCAGTTTTTTATAAACTTTTTCTTCATGGAACTGCCTGAGGAAATGCAAGAGGTGCCTAACCTTGCATCTAGCAAGGTGGTAAGCTGAACCAGTTCGTACATTGTAAAATGTGTAAACGCCTGCGCAAAACATGAACATTGAGAAGACAGCAATAGGACAAACTCGCATTTACAATAAGAAATGTTGAACACATCAAACACCAATGCATACCTTCTGGCACCCACCTGGTACATGTGCAAACAGCCGTTGCTAAGAAGGGGAAAACATCGCTGAATTTTTGACAGGACTTAAAGAAGACTAGACGACCAAAGTGCTGAACTGAACTGATTTTTATTTGCCTATATGCGACAGGACACAAGGAAGGCCATCTGGGCTTCGTTGTGTCCTGTTAAACATTTAGCCGCGTTTTCTCCTTCTTTGCAACCATGAACCAACTAGCCGCATCCTCAACCCCAACACTCTATTGATAATTGTTTGTTTGCCTATTGTGGCTCTAAGGAACGTTCACTATTTATTGGAGAGGCACGACGATGTGTCACTGACACGTCTCTTAGGTTTATGTGGAACCCTTCGAAGATTTCTTATTCGTTCCTCATGTTTCCTCGCCCTTGAGTGCCTCGTTGTGAAACATTTTTGTGCACCACCTTTCCCATCATAACTCTCAGCACCTACTATGGCCATGTGATGAGTGCATCTGATCGTACAGGCTGGAAAAAACACTGTACATTCAACTTTGTGCTATTAAACTTATGCATATTTTTATGGGTGAACTAGTTTCTCCCTCTAAGTTGCACCTATGCATGCTTTTATGGGTGAAATAGTTTCTCCCTCTAAGTGAAACTTTGTTTTAATCGGGTACATATATAAACTGACTCAACCTTACATGTCTGATAGAGGTGACTAGGTATAGAAACACTAGACATATGAAGAACTTCTTTGGCTTTGGAAACTGAGTGGTAGTTATAATGCTACTGGCATGCCGTGTCATGCTGAAACTCATAATAAAAAGAACAAAACTAAAATTTATTTACCTTAGACATTACAAGTGGTACATCAAACTTCTGCTTTGCTATGTACAGCAACATTTTGTACGCACTGTTTTTACATTATGTTGTGAAAAGATCGCCATTTAAGGAGCATCAAGTTGTACAGTGATTACTAGTATATTCCCTTTATAACAACTGTAGACAGTGGTATGTGCTGCTGTTTGAATAAAGGACTCCTACTCTTGCATGTGCACTCATGACATTCTAACTAATGTTCATATGAAAGGAACAAAGATGCTTTAACACGACTTGTGTTTTGTTGCTGGACTCTGCAGTTGACAAGGCATGTCACCTCTACATTCTAATCATTTTGTTACCTTAATATCATTCTTGTTCACAAGAACACCACACCCTTTGTTCAAAGCTGCTGTGTAAGGCGGGCATGAAGGGATGGTCCACTAACTAAGACACAAAGGTATGGCACCAATAGGCTTGTTGTTTATACTGATAGCAGCACCTTAGTTCATTGTTCATCATTTACTGTAATTACACTCACAAATGTCCAAAACGTCTTTCTTTTTGTACACATTCTCACTAGGATATGTTACTGCCCATCTCAGTGTGTTTGTCAATTTGATGAATTAGAACTGGAGCACAAAAAGTTCATTATTTAGGTCACTGTTGCAAATCACATCGTTATCCTTGTAGCAGAGCAACAAAGTAAGACATTCCGAAAAGAGCATTCCTTTGTTGGTGTTTGTGTGCATGCGTGTGCTATTGTCAATACACGATCATGGTGTCTGCAATTTAAAAGCAATCCCCATGATTTGTTTCTTTCCTTTGTGAAGTAGCTGGATATCTGTATAGGTTTTTAAAAAGCACTAGTTCATAAAATGGAATGATAGTAAATTACTCATCCAGCTACAACTAGAAAATGAAATAGGCTGGCCCTAATAAAGCAAAGGTCTGGTAAGCATGGAAGGTGAAAATAAAACAATAACAATAAATGTTAGGTCCCATAACCACCATATAATTATGAGGGACACCGTAGTGGAGGGCTCCAGGAATTCCACTAACCTGGGGTTCTTTAACATGCACCTAAATCTAAGCACACGGGCCTCTAGCATTTTTCCACCATCGAAATGTTGCCACTGCAGCCGGAATTCCATCTTGCGACATCATCTTTCTGTTTTTGTGTCTCGAAAAATGATTGCGATCACTCCTTGAGCTATTTGGTAATATGCCTGTTGAAGGAGTACTGACATGAATTTTAAATATATTGGATTTTTGCTGTAAATAAAAGCGCTTGTGTCGAGAACTCTGAAAAGAGTATCATGGTGCCTAGAAATACATCATTACATCTTTAATACCACCACCTTAAAAAAGACAGTTTCTGTTTCGATATTGAGGTGGTGGTTTCAAACAGCAGCTGAAAAAAAAAGAAACAGTGGCCGAAAATTGTTTACCCTAGATGTTAAAATTGAAACGTCATAGTTGTTCTTTGCTATGTTGAAAGGAACTGCTCTTTTGCTCAACGGATGCTTTCTGTGGTATGCAGGTTAACATCGGTGGAGGCGTTTTGGTTGAGAAAACGCTCCTGGAGCGCCTCCATTCTCACTGCAATGGGCCTACAAAGTTCGCCAGGCATCTTCTCCGGGGTGTTTTTACTCTGGAGGAGATGCGTGGCAAATCACTCTTCGGCAAGGGCAGCAACGCCAATAAGAATGCCGAAGTAAAGGAGGCACTGGACCCAGTCAGGGCAACGCAGTGATTGGTGAGTTACTAATGATGCCATGTAGATTTTTTTTCTCATATTCTTGTTTCAGATTTCATATTTGTGTTTTAATGTTGTGTGTAGGCGGGGCTGAAAGCAATATGTGGCTCTACCATTTTTTATCTGTTTCTTAGTTCAAATCACTATTGCCATGACTTCTGTTAGCATAACATTCACTGTATGAATTATTTTTGCTGATGGCATGTTGTAATAACACCTTCTGTAAAGGATGGCAAAATTGGAAATGCCAGGCTGAAAGTTTTGTGGGTCACGAAAGTGCTTACTAAATGCAAGATTTGACTAGCTGTTGCATCATCAATAATCCCAACTCACCCTTGTTAGGGATAAAAAGGGTGCTATTCTCGAGTTTGGGGGAAAAGCCTCGTTCAGGCTGGCAAGCTTCGATAAGTCACCTGCTGCAATATGGTAGTGAATAAATAAGTTAGTAAAAATGACTAGTTACGTTATCATTTGTTGCACTTAACGAGTTGACCCAAGTGTTGAAATTTGGCTATCTGGAACAGGTAGTGTTTCAACAAGTTGATCTGATGGAAGGCAAGTCAAGTCCATGTGTCGCAACATTGGCTCTTGTGACATTCCCTTTTTTTCCACCTTGTTCAGTGTGTTCTCATGATCGCTAAGATGTGCAGCTAGGTATTCCATTTACGAATGGTGTCCTGCAATGCAGGCAGTAATTAAGTATAAAATATTTTAAGTCTCTTTATGAAAAGATAGCTTCTGTGCACATTACTTTTTTCATGGTTACACCTTGAAAACTATGAAGACCTACAATATTGTAAATCCCGGTTAAAAACAAATTGCATTTTTGTTTTTAACTGTGATTTACACTATTGTAGGTTTTACGGTGCATGTATGTGCCACCATTCATGTAGAGCAGTGCTTCCTGGTTCAGCTTGAACAGTCATAAAGTGGTCCATTCTTCACAGTATTTGCCATTTAGATAATCAATGTAAAATATTTACTGCTGTGGAGTCATTTTTTTAAAACTGTCAACCTTTTCACATTTTTTGCAGGCTACACATGCAGCAGGTTTGTAACTTCTACACTGCAGCTGAAAAATAGCTTGTCATCGACGTTGGCGCGAGAGCTGAGGTGATGTGCTGCGCACACTATGTATGTACAATAAATAAAGGAAGATTTGCTGAATACACTGCATCCTGCTTACTGTCATCCATGCAAATGCTAGTCCTACATACATTTGTGGGTACACAGCAGAGGCAGTGGATGGCATAACTACCAGCCAACTTTAACTGTACCGTCTTGCGGTCCTAGCTGTTATGATCTCGGGTGAAATTTCTGATCCGAGGAAAAATTTTGCAAAAAAGCAAGTTGACACAAAGTTGTCACATATTCAGCATGATATTGTCAGACTTGTGACTTAATGAAACACCTCATAGATTCAGCAGAAATAGAGTAATTAAGAATGCACAGGAGGCTCAGTAATCAAGAACACACCAGATGCGCAGTAACCAAGAACGCACCAGAAGCGCAGTAACCAAGAACGCAACAGAAACGCAGTAATCAAGAACGCACCACAAATGCAGTAACCAAGAAGTAATCAGAAACGCGGTGGCCAAATACATGCAGAAACTCATCAAGCACTCATCAAAAAAACTCATCACAATTTAATCAGGATTTCTGGTTGTTCTGTTGAGAATTGTATACAGGCATTCAGCAGACACTCAACAAAAATTTTTGTAAGGGACAGTGCATCGCGGTGGCTTTGTAAATCATTGGCAGCAGTCACTGGCCTCTTTCATGCCTGCATTGCTGACAAACGCCTAGAGCACACGCTGTGGAGACGTCCAGCCGACGACGCGGCCTCGATAAATGCTGCGGTGCTTCGCTGCCCCCTTTGGGCAAACAGCGTTGTGAACTGTGAAGGAACACATTCATTTGTTCTTTCTACCTATATAAACCTTGCAACACTTCTAAAGACGACAGGCTTTCTTGGGGACCTTCAACAAAAAAAGTTGTGGTCTTTCAGTCTGTACCTTTGTCTGTTTGTCTACCCTTACTAATACCTCAAACGGCACCAATTGGTCAACCCCATCCGCAGTGCCCACTAATATTGCTCAAGATTCAGCATTCATATTTCTGCGATTGTGAATTAAAAAGCAACTGTTGCGCATATGTGAGGCACGATGACAACACGTTGAGGTTTTGTATGTGTGCCTTCATACTAGAGAAGGTACACGCAAGTAATTCTAAGGACCGTGGAGTTTATCACGCTGCGCTGACAGTGCAACGCGATGCTAAAAAAGGCAAGTGCTTCCAACGCTTTGCTAAGATGACACGGTAGTGGCACCTGCCCGTCACTTTGCGTTCTACATCTTATCACCTCCGAGACAAGCACGCATTTTTCTCCTCGGGCATGCACGCCTTCCTTCAGTTTCGAACTGCCCGATGGCGCTCGTGTCTAACGTGTCTCGATGCGCCCGTTGGCCTCCACTACACGATCGAGGCACTCCAGAATACTATTCAATTTTCTTGCGCAGAACGTCAAATAAATGTTTTGTTCACTCTCTCCAGGCGCAAGACTATCGTCTTTCGACGACATATGCAGTGTTACATGCAGATTCAGGGCCAAATTTCTCAAAGAGTTGTTCGCGTACCTGCGCTCTGCATTGCTAATGTCAAAAAACAAGAAAAGTCTTCAGCCCGCCATCTTTTTGATCCATTGCGTGAAATTTACAGCAGGGTGTGATATTGCAGCACATTTTGGCGGCGATATCACAGCACATTTAGTTTTTTATTGACAGTACTAATTGCTAAAAAGTCAAAGCTCTTCATAGAAAAATGATCATTTGCGTAATGCCAATAGTTGTTTTCAAAGTGCAATAAATATCGGCATGTCAGTCAAAAAAAGCAAACCGAAACCTTCATGTCGTTTTGCTTGGAATACAATTAGGTACTATCGGCGAAGACTTCCACTGCGCATATACATACGTGCTTTCTTTAAATTGTCCTCCCAGTACCCTGAACTCTGAATCGTTACTTACTTTTCATACCCCCCCCCCACACTTTCACACGTCTCTAAATGTGAACTGGCCCACGGCGCGGCTTTGTGCTCTTCCATAGTAGAGTACCTGGTACCCTAAATCATTACCCTTGATGTATAAACACAGGTCACCGAGTGCCCCTCATCAAGAGAGGGGCCCACAGGATGGCTCTAAACTCTACCCTAGTAAAGTAGCTAGTAATTTAAATTGTTAAGAACTTTTTCTAAATGTTCGGCAGATCCAACGTTTCTGGAAATATACGTTTTGCAAAAAATGCGGAGGTAACGTGACCGTGTTGCAATGTTTTATACAGCGACAGGTCATGAAATCACGCAAAATATATGTATAAATGTTGCGCGCACAGACGTATGTTGAAGAGTTGCAGATGTTCATATAACCAGTTGTTTTCACTTGTCAACGGCAACTGGAACATGCGTATTAGCAATGCCAGAAGGAGATATATAGCACTGATGCTCGCGAAGATGCTGGCCCTGGACACTGCTACATAAATCAACTTCAGCGCACGTTTACTAACCACAACAGACATTAACGCGACGTGCCGGTTATATCAAAGAAGTGCATATGCAATGTTCACACAACTGGGTAGGCAGCACTGCCACCACTATTGATGTTTCACGAAGATCAGCGTATATTTGAAAAGTAGTTCCGAGACCTAACGTAGCTTTGTGGTAAAATGCTTCATTGCCACGCAGAATTGTTGGGTTCAATTCTCTAAATCAGGCAAAAAAGTTCATATCAATAATTTTCGGTCGTTAATTCGGACGTCATGCGTGGGGAAACTGATTGAAAAAGCATTGCATGAAAGGCTATCTACATACCTTGAGCACCTTGGGCTCATCCCAGACACCAAGTTTTGGTTCAGGGCACATCTGCCAACGCAAAATGTTCTGCAGCAACTCAAAAAAAGTTTTAGATCCCAACAGCAAGTACAATCATAGAGCCATTCTTGCATTAGACACTAAGGGGGGCATTTGACCATCTCAAGCATTCACAAATATTACATAATTTAGTACGGGCTGTGGAAGATCAACATTCAACTACATCAATAATTTCTTAGCTGGCCAACAAGCGATCATCAAAAACGAAGACATCTCATCCGCACCAATCAGCATGGCTATCAGAGGCACACCCCAGGGGGCCGTCCTCTCCTCGCTGCTTTTTAACATAGCACTTCTGCAGCGCACCGGGAAACTCGATGCCATATCGTATATTTTACATACACTATACGTCGATGACCTTAGAGTCTGGACTACGCTTGGAAATCTAGGACAAATAGAGAAAGCTCTCCAAATGGCAGCTGATGAGGCACAACACCAAGCAGAAGCATGCAGTCTCCGATGCGCACCAGAAAAGTCTGAACTGTTAGTGTTCCGGAGAAAGAGGAACAAGACCATGGTTTACGTTCGGGTACATGCCACGCCCATTCCAGAACGAGACACCATTTGGATTCTGGAAGTCACATTTAATTACATCGGGCTTAAAAGGCCGCGCTGAATAAGTTGCAGTGCACATGCGATCAAATTACGCGCATTCTTTCTAGAATTGCCAATAGAAACCGAGTCTTGAAAGAACATGACATCCTACGCATATTACGGGCTTTTATAATATGCAGAATAACCTACGGCACCCCGTACCTTCACATACGGAAATCTTACGTACATAAAACATGTAGACGAGTGACGCAGACGAGCAAGAAGAAGATCAGAGGAGCACTAACCAGTTCTTGACAATAATATTTTTCTTTCTCTTCCACACCAAAAACATTGAACTAAAAGGTCAGCTTACAGTAAATTACTATAAGTGCGTCTTCCCATATATACTTGTACTCCTATATATGACCAATGTTGCTCGTGAGCAACAGCTCATTTGTTATCAAAATTTCTGTGATGTGACTGGCGGCCATATTAATCAGCGTTCTTCTGAACCATGTCAAGCCTAAAAGATGTCGCGGTAGCTTCCTGTCCCACTGCAGTCGAATAAGTTTTTTTTCATCTGTTGAGATTTTTTTACCACCTGTTCGACGCTGGAACAAAACACCACAAAAACGCGATTCATTTATATTAACGAATTTTTTCAAAGCTCAGGACGCTCGGCAGTGTTTGTGTTTTACCACATATAGCGTTAGAGGAGTAACGCAGCAGGGTGTGTTTGCTGGAAAAAATATTTTTGTGGTTGTTGCCCCAGAGCAACAGCGGGCATCATAGGGTTTAAGCAAGACATGTTGCGCTTCATTAAAAGGTCATCTTTTCTTTCGTCAGCACTCTCTAGTATCTCAGTACAGACACTCCCTAAGGGCAATGATGCAGGTAATCGCTAACGAAAATTGCATCATCACCCATTAAAGGGAACCTTGTGGTAATGAGAACCAGAGCTGTTGTTCACTTGTGTTTCATTTGTTGCCTGCATTCATATTTTTTGTGTAAGTTTCATTTGTGGATGGAGTTGTCTATATGCTGTGCATGCCTTATCTTACCCCCGTTACATTTCTGTGTATTAGAGTCGAAGTGGCTCAAAGTGGCCACATAATGCTGTTATAAGCGTGCGACGGAGCAAGTTAGCATAAAGGTACTAACCGAAAAGATATGTATTAAGCACTGCGTCGTCACTGTCTCTCCATGGAGATCCCCTCAACAACACCACGCGGGTATAAGATAATAGAAGTGAAAGATATAGAAGAGAATAGCAGTTGAGAATGGGTATGAAAAAAAATCTCAGGCCTGCTCGGAAGGCGAAGCCCCGTCACAGCGAAGGCTAGAAGAGAGGTCTTTCAGAGCTTTTTCTAAGCACTCATTGGATGGCTGCTGCAAGCACACTTGCTTGATACCCGCCATGGCGTTAATAATAAATACTTTTTTGGTAGTAGGCCACCATTCGCTATGCTTTTTTTCGCCACCCTTCTGAGAAGCATGCCGTCCGCTAAACACTTGCAATGAATTCTGTGCCAGTTTATCATGCAGTGGCTGATGATGATTAGGAATCATGCATGAAGGGAGTATGCACCGCAGTAGGTAAACAAGAACAAGCTTTTGAAATGGGTTAGAACATTGGACGACTCACTCGGTACGCTATTCTCACTGTGCGATGACTGGCAGTTCTTTTGCAGTTTCATAACACTTTATAAGTCCTAATAAGGACATTGCTTTGCTAACATCAAGCCTGCCCGAGTCAAATTTGCCATCTAGTCCCAAGAACCGGCGTGGCTCAGTGGTAGAATACTGAGCTTGCACCCAGCGTACCCGGCTTTGAGCCCCACTATTCTTTTTCTAATTTCATGCGATGTGGTTACCAGAGACTAGCGGTAGTGTACAACTACGGCACTTCGCGTGACCCGAGTAAGGATCTTTCAACAGCTTTCGCTGTGGAAGCATTCGACCGATATCCTGCAAAGACACACGAACACTCGCACTTACACGCCGTCTACTGGGAAAACTGACGAGAAAGCCGGGGGAACAGAGATGTGCCAAATTGAACGCGAAGAAGAGGAAGAAGGAAACTTTCCGAACTAAGTAAGTTTGGTTGTTCGGTTCACCCCGGTGGTAGCACCGCTTCAGAGGGCTAATCTGAAGGTGCGATGGCGTCGTGCAAGAGCATGGCTGCAACACATAATCCGTGCACTAGCGAGTTCGTTGGAAGGATCGCGGGCACAGCGTGAACTGCCGCTGTGAGTGCGGCTATCACTGTTTCTTTCGGTTGACGGCGGAGACCGGCTGAAATGAAAGAGCAGGTGATTTGGTCGTCGACGTGGTAGAGACGACGGGCGCACTCATAGAAGGGCGAGCGGCGGTTCTCGACGTCAATCGGTCACCACCGGTGAGAGCAATGCGAAATGAGCGAACCTTCACGTCCGCCGCATTGCATACTTCTCGATGTTGTTGACAGCAGTCCTGGCTTTCTACTGCGCTTAGCGGCGCGTCACAGCGCCATCCGAGGAGGGAAGGATGATGACGGCCTCGCGCTGAACCTACCAGCAAAGACAGCGTGGCTCAATCGCTGGATGTTTGCCGCTGCAGTTAAAGCAGCGATGGTGCTCTGATGGGCATGGTGTCTAAAGAGGGTGTCTGAGGAGCACTCGTCGCGCAAGCAAGTGTTCGGGACGTGGCCGAAGCAGCAGCACCGGGCGCACTGCAAGGGCTGAGGCAGGTGCAGTGGGACCAGGTGTGCAGTTTGAAGACACCTACACTGGTGCGGCGATTTTTTCAAAGGTGATGGTTGAACCTACCATGGCACACACACACGGGGATACCGGGACAGTGAAGGCGATGTTGGCAGCGATGTCAGCGGCGTACAACTCGACGTCAACCCCGTGCTACACAAGCGTTGTCTACAAGGAGCTTGCACTGGAAGTTGATGGAGCAGATACTTGAAACCTGAGAAGCTACGAAAGGTCCGTTGAAGGTGTTACGTCGACGGCAACAAGGTTGCGTTTAAAGTTGACGCAGATGCATAGGGTAGCGGTGGACAGTGAGAGAAACGCTGTGATGACATCACGAGATGCGGTGAGAAAGTTTGTCTTCTTCCTCACCAGTTTGTAAAGGATTGGGCCGCTGCTTTTCCCTACTGTTTTGGGAGAGGCAGGCGCTGCTGGCTCGGACACCAAGGTCGTGTTGACTTCATTGGCTTCCTGGAGAGAGAGAGTCTGCCAGGGGATGAAGAAGCGCAGAGTGATTTCTCCTTTTTGCGTGCACGTAATATTCGATGTGGCGGTAGACGAGGCAGGCGTGTGGTGCTCCCAAAGGAGTTAGAGACGGATTATGTGTTGTTTTCTGTTGAGTCCGTTCGAGAAGGGGTGCCTTGGGTGTTTTCTCTGCTCTTGCGCGCCCGTGGGTGATGCTGGGAATTGACGCGGCTTGTCGGATTGCCTGCGGAACGTGCTTGCGGTGATTAGAGAAGTCGCCGATACTTCAGGCTTTCACCGGGCCTGCATGTCAGTTGGCAACATCGAGTTTCAACCGCTTCTTCTGCACTGTTTTGGAGGCAGCTGGCTTGGGGGCCTGCTGTTTCTGCCGCGCCGTTGCTGATGGTTTTGCGCACTTTGACTTAGCCATGGTGTAGCGCTCTTCATTGCGAGCGCCAGAAGGCATGGTTTGCTGAATAGCGCCAAACAGGATTGGCTGCTCGTCGTCTTACTTCTCCAGCAGTTTTTGAAGCTTCACGGGAACGTCAACGTAGAGGTCTTTCATGACCTTAGCTCGGTACCTATGTAGAGGTGGGCCCATGCCTCGGTAGCGCCTAGAAAGCCTGAGTGCACGATGGTGTGAAGCAGGTATGAAAAAAAAACACATGAGAAGGAGCGACAAATAAAATCCGCCATCTCGGGTGAAAGCTCTTTTTTCTTTCCAAGCTAGCGCTGCATTAAATGCGAGCGCAGAGCTGTGGCGGCGAGATAAATGGGGGAGGAAAAACGAAAAGAAGTCAGCGCTATGCAGCCCCCTCCTCCCCACCTGGCCTCACCTTCTCGCGTGAGTGCGTGGTGAGGGTCCTTTCATTTCGTTGCTGTCTTGCAAGAAGGCAAGAAAAGTTGGCGCCTGCGCATTAAGGGTCGTACCGCCGCATACCGGATTGAACTCCGCCATATGCTACTTCGCTTCTAAAATACCGTTCTATTACCCAAGAGATACAAGTAACAACGACTCGGAAGCGCTTTGGACATGCTCACAAAGTATAAAAGTCATAAACCTGCGCGATATAAATTATGCAAAACGACCATCTGTTAACATTACTGTTGAACAGTTGAACTGTCCAGCTTTCGGTTGTTTGAGCCACACCTATAAGCGCCCCACCATGGTGGTCTAGTGGCTAAGGTACTCGGCTGCTGACCCGCAGGTCGCGGGATTGAATCCCGGCTGTGGCGGCTGTATTTTCAACGGAGGCGAAGAGGCTGTACGCCTATGTGCTCATATTTAGATGCACGTTGAAAGCCGAAGTTGTTGAAATATCCGGAGCCCTCTACTACCACGAGTCTCATAATCATGTAGTGGTGTTGGGGCGTTGAACCCTGCATATCAATCAATCACTTAATAAATAAATAAATAAATAAATCAGTCACCTATACCCAGCATATCAATCAATCACTCAATCAATCAATCAATCAGTCATCTATAAACGTAACTGTCTGTTATATTATTCTTTGCCTGCGTCCACCTTCGGGGACATTATTGTTTATTCAAGTACATGCTTAGTGTCACTGGAAACCCGTATCCTCGTGGCCCTCTGTGTTCTTCAGTCATACTGCAAGAGTGAGCAGCCGAAGCCAGCATTAAGTGCCTAAGCGCAGTCGGCAAGTCGAGCCCTACGTGGTTGTTGATACCAAACTGCTTAGAGTTTTCTAGTTATTTTATTACCACGTAATCTGAACGAAATTGCACACGTTGGCTTTTGGAAATCATACAAAAGATCTGCAAAACTAAAACCAGGATATACGCTTATTGACGCTCACTGTGTAATAATTCCAGTGAAGTGTCCTGTTTGAGGAAAGCCATTTTTACCCCTTCAAATTAAAATTTTGAAAGTGTTGTTTTTTTTTCAAGTTGAGAAATAAAGTGAAATATTGTTTTCATAGCTGCATTTGTTTCACTTGTTTACATCTTCTTATGGTAGTGAAGAGGCTGTGTCCTCCATTTTTTTCTAATTTTTGTGCCTGCTTTGTCATTCGATGGTTGTATCACCGATGAAAATATGCTACACCTGCTGTGCCATTGGTCTTGATTGGGATCTGAGAAACAATTACTTGGGAATGAATTGAGGTGACTTGATGATCAACCACTTTCTATGCAGGTGCTATTAAAGCACCATCCACATCTCTCGACAGCTCAGAAGGCAGTGAAAAACCTCTTGTGCTTTTTGAGAACGACGGGTTTGTGTGAACGGCTCCGACTTGCGGTAGAGTTTTACACGCTGCGGTGATTTTTCATTCTTTTCCGTCTCTTCCTTTCTTTCTCTTTCTCATCTTTTTTGTCTCCTTCCCTGATTCTCTAAGCCAACCAATGATCTTTATGAATAACCTCACTGCCTTCTCCCTCTGTGTGTTTTCTTCTTTGCTTCCTTGTTTCTGCTTTCCCGGTGAATAAAATCCCAGATAATATGACCACGCACACATGCTTTGAATTTTTATTAACTGTCCCGTCATACGCGTGAACACCGCTTTGCGGAGTTCATGACCGAATGCGAAACAACTCTTTCGATTATAAAGAAATCTTCTGAAAGCCTTGAGCGCCACAACGCGGACAGTGCAGTTTATCCTGGAACTAACGCAGTCGCCAGCAATAAGGTTCGGATGTCCTATCACACGCGTATAAACGCTGAAACACTTCGGTGCAGATTACGTTACTCGACGGCTGATGACTGTTCTCACCGCCACTGGTGCACAGCGTATATCGCTTGTTTCTATGAGTTTTCATTTTACGGGCAGAAAAAAGTTGGCCCAAATAAAGAGTGCCTAATTTTCCACTATTGCGAATAGTTGTTCATCATCACAACCTTGTAACATTGTCCACAAAAATATGCACGAGATGTTTATGCACATCTGCCTTTCCCGCTGTACTTTCTTTGAGATTGCAACTGCATTTGGCATTGTGTGTGATTCTTGAATATGGTTTTACTTTCATGGCAATACCAAGTTACTTGATGGAGATGTATTCTGCAATTGCTTTTCAGGGACAAACCTCTTTATTCCATGGGTCGTGCGTGCCTGATGTATGTAGTAGATTAGTAGTAGTAGTAGTAGTAGTAGTAGTAGTAGTAGTAGTAGTAGTAGTAGTAGTAGTAGTAGTAGCAGGCAGCCCCCTCTCGTTTAGCTCTTGGAATGTCCGCTGTATCACAGTACTCGTATATGATCAATGTATAATGAAAAGATGTGATATGGCTGTAGTTGTAGTGTTCACTAGATGGACAGACGAACACGGAGTGACGGAGCGGCAGGCAGACAGATATACAGACAGACAGACAGACAGACAGACAGACAGACAGACAGACAGACAGACAGACAGACAGACAGACAGATATGCAGACAGACAGCAGCATGGACGCACGAATGGACAGACGCACTGAAGAAAGTATTGAGGAGCACACGGACGAGCAAGCAGAGGCACAGACGCTCGGATGGACGCGTGCAAAGACGCACAGAGGCATGGACGCCTGTATGGACGCACGGATAGACCGACGAACTGAAGTACGGATGCCCGGATGGATGCATGAACTGAGAGACAGAAGCACGGACGCCCGGATGTACAGAGGGACCAAAGCATGGACGCACGGACAGGTGGATGAAGAATGCACGGAAGAACAAGTGGATAGATGGGTGGACAGAAGCACGGATGCCCGGGTAGACGGAAAAGGCGGCCCTCATTTTCCCGCGAGGGCAACTCAAGTGAATGGGTCGCAGAGTAAGGGGGGTATCTCGTGAATTTTGCGTATTGGGTATGAGTTGGGAATCACCGGGTAGTGTTCATCTCAGATAGGCGTGCGTGTCGATGTGGGTAACGGTAACCTTAAGTCACGGTCATCGACGGTACGTGCCCACTAGTCCTTACACAATGCGCACACCAAGTACGACTTGAATGGCTGCAGCAGTCTCTGGTCGTCATCGTTGCCGCTGTTAACGTTGTCGTTGACGCCCCCACCCTTCAAGTCTACGTTCCTTATTGTCCTCCAAAGAACCCGTAGCGTGTTGGTCTGCTTCGCTATGTTTTTGAGGCTCCCGACCTGCGTAAGGTCGTTGTCAAAGTGGAGTAGGTCGCACATCTTGCAGCTGCATCCGAAGCTGTGATCTTCGAAGTCGCGTTTGAAACAAGCGGCCGGCTGCATAAACTCTTTGGCTCGCCCCACCTCTTTCACAGAGCACTCGCGTTCACGAGAAGCTTCCGAAGCCGCCTCTCGTTGACGACGTTCGCACGCCGCTTCTCGCTCACGTACCTTTGGCCTTAAGGCTCGCTGCTCATGTTTCGCCGCTGCTTATCGTACACGTAGTTTGGAATCCTCAGCTTGGCGTTGCCGTTTCGCAGCTGCTTCTCGTGCACGAACTTCGGAATACACAGCTAGGCGTTGCAGTTTCGCTGCTGCTTGTCGTTCCCCGAGTGAAGGATCCGTAGCTCGCTTCAAACGCTCGCGTTCAGCGTCGTATGCTCGTCTCTTCGCAGCCTTGTCTTTTGCGTTGCTTGCTGTTCACGCTGAAGACCGTGAGGGTGGGGTAACGTTGCCTTGAACGAGCGGTGGGGCGATGATGTTGGGTTGTGCCCCAGTACTGGCTGAAGGTACTATTGCCATCTGTTGCTTCCATCGCATATACTCAAGTCATGCAAAGCGTGAAGTCAAGTGAAGGAGAGAAGGGAATTTTCGGGGAGAGAAGGCGGGTGAGTCGAGACAAGCCGAGCATGCACAGTGGAGGTGTAAACGCTGACTACGAGTGACATGGTGCGGCTAAGAAATGCTCCGCATTTAAAAGGAACGCACAGAAGCACAGACGCCCTCACGGACAGGCGGATGAACTTACGGACGCAGAGATAGATGGACGACGCACTGACAGACCGACCGACGTTTTTCCCCACTCATCATTAGTCACTCCTTGGATATTCTCTACTTTTTTTCCAAAGCCGCGTATAACGGGTACAAGGATGAAGCTGCTACACAGACTAGTTTAGTTTATTCAGAATTGAAATACAAGTGATACAAGTGCATGTTTTATGTACAAATACAGAAGGAGGTCTCGAAGTCGCCAGAATGTGAGTGAGACGTCCTATAAAATCATACATGAGAGATACAACGCAATACTAAATAGTGGTAAGGAAAGAAAATTTAAGGTATACAAAATGTACAGATAAGCACGAAATAGCGAACGTAATTTATAAAAAATGTACAGCTAATCATGCCAAAACTAACACAAAAATGCAGTAACATTCACTCTGTATAATATCAAGCATTATTACGGTAAGAATAAAAAAATTAATATATACAAAATGTACAGATAAACACGAAATAGCGAAAATAAGTTATACAAGGTGTACCGATGACCACAAAAAACTAACAGAAAAATGCAATAACATTCAATTCATATAATATCATGCATTAAGAATTAATAGGTGCGAACGCAAGCCTTTTTTTAATATTTCGAGGGATCAATTTTTGATCTCCAAAGGTAATGAATTCCACAGGGAAACAGATGAAAGTTTTGTGGTAAACTTGGCATAATTAGTCCTAGGTTTGGGTAAAAGGAAGTTATTAGCCTTGCAAAACGAGTCGATGACGCCTGAGGAAAGTGACTTCAGTGTAGTAAAGGAATCGGAAGCTTTCAATTCACATATTTGTAAATAAGAATGCCGAGGAAATATTTAGCCAGCTTGTGAACTGATAAAATTCCATGCGAACAGAGTAAGGATGATGCATTGGACATGAAGCCACTGAACGTTATTATTCTCAATGCTTGGTTTTGATGATATTGGATGGCTGATAAATGAGTGGCATACGTATTTCCCCACGATGAAATGCAATAGATTATGTTGCTGTGAAAGAAAGCGTAGTAAAGTGACAACAATACTGACACAACAATGACAACAGTACGAAAGAACGGGCTAACTTTTAGAAATATTCGAATGACATATGCGGCTTTCCGCTTAAAATCTAAAACATGTGAATCAAACTTTAAATTCTCATCTAATTTGACTCGAGAAACATTGTAATAGAGGCAGAATGAATTTGAGTATCGCTTGCGAAGACAGAGGGGTTCATAGGTATAATTCAATTAGGTGACGAAAATACAACGAAGTTTGACTTTTTAGCATTTATGTTTAATTTATTCTCATTGAACCATTTAACGATATTTATCAGGTCGGTATTTAGTTTAAACAACATCGAGTCAACGTCTTTTTTTGTAGTTAATATAGTGGTATCGTCCGCATAGAGTATACAGGACGGATGTGCTAGACATAATGAAGATCGTTTATATAAATAAATATAAAAGCGGGCCCAAAATTGAACCATGTGGAACACTGATGTTTATGGTTTTAGGGTTGGAAAAGGTACCGGACACATATACCACCTGTTCTCGATCACGCAGATAGTTGCGAATTAGTTCTAGTGGGACGCCAAATACGCCAATTGATTCTAGTTTCTTAAATAAAATTCGTGCGAAATAGAATCAAATGCTTTTGAAAGGTCAAGAAAAACGCCTTCATAAACACTACCGCTGTCAATTGCATATTTAATTTCCTCTGTTAGCGATATCATGGCGAGTTCAGTTGAGTAGCCGGGCCTGAAACCGAACTGTTTGTTAGAAATAATGTGAAACTTGTCTAGATAACACCGTAAACGTCCCGCAAAAAGCATTTCTATGACCTTACTGAAGAATGAAATAATTGCTATAGGCCGGTAATTGGAGATTATACGCTTGTCACCTTTTTTGAAAACGGGAATAATTTTTGCTTTTTTCAGAGATGTAGGGAAGAACGCAGTTCCAGATACAAGATTGATATTATGACATAATGCATCACAGATTAAATGAGCTATCAGTTTCATGTCGGCAGCAAGGAACTTATCGAGACCAGCGCTTGTATTCCTAATACTATTGATAACGGTGAACACTTCCTCGGGTGACGTCGGATAAAGGAAGAATGAATCTGGTAATCGTGAACAAGTGTGTTCGAGGGGTGCTGTCGACTGAGGAATATCAATGCCGAATGAGTCATTAAATGAGTTCGCGATATCAGATGGGTTATCGATTACACGTTTTTCTGAGTGAATCAAGGTTATATCTGAAAGTACCGTATTCCTGCCGAGAAATTGTTTACAGTTTTCCACTGCTGCCTAACGTCATATCCGGCTCGCTTTATTTTATCTTCGAAATACATTAATTTATCGGCTTTTAAGTAACTTTCCTAATGTGTTTTAATAATATTTATAGCGCTATTTGAATATTCTTTATAGCGCTAGAGTAAATATAGCTCATCTTAAAAAATTCTTATTCGCTAGAGTAAATATAGTTCATCTTATAAGCTGGTTTCAGCAGTGTGAAAGCTAGAAGGCGTAATCAACTCAAATTGTTGCAGAGTATACATTCTCTAATCTTATTATAGATGATATGTTTACCTCTATTGCGTTTATCTGCCATGTGCTACGTCACAACACTACATGACACGCTAACCACGACTTGTGTAAATGCCGCAAGACTTTATAGTGTGTCAAATTAGCGTTTCAAAGCAACGTGGCAGAGTCCACGCCCACGCAGCCTTACACTCCGTTGCTTGCCTAACATTTGCTAATTCCTTAATGCTCATCATCATCATCATGATCATCATCACCATCATCAACAGCCTGACTACGTCCGCTGCGGAACAAAGGCATCTCCCATGTTCCAGCACTCACCTCGGTTCTGTGCTTGCTGCTGCCACTTTATACCCGCAAGCTTCGTTTCATCTGCCCCCCCCCTAGCTTTCTATCTCCCCCTAACCCACTTGTCGTCTCTCGCAATACAGTCACTTACCCTTAATGACTAGTTGTTATCCTGCCTACGCGCGAAATGCTCAGTAGAGTCAATTTCCTCTTTTGATTAGAACTATGAAATCCATAACGCCGGTTTTTTTCCCTGATCCACTCTGCTCTCTTCTTTTCTCTTAAATTTACGCCTACAATTTTCCTTTCCTTCACTCAATGCGTCGTCCTCAATTTAAGCTGAACTCTCTTTGTAAGTGTCCATGTTTTTGCTCCGTAGCTAAGTACCGGCCTACTGCTCAGATATAAATTAACGAATGCTAGAAAGAACTACAGCATTAGGGAATTTTAGAATAGCATACGCAAAGCTTGCGCGCATTACAATGCAGGAGCCCGCAAGACGTGAGCTTACGACGCATGCGCGACCCATAGGCAAACTTTTGCGTGTGCCTTGCTAGAACTCTCCATTGTACCCTGTGACGCTGTTCTGTGTGCTTCATAGACACCACCTGTTGGTTCACAAACGCTTATCGAGCCTTCACACCCAAGGATTCCTGAGTAAACTTAAAAAATGGCAGCATATCCACGGATTGAATGATGGAGAGTGGGGCGAAGCATCCGTCCGTCCATTCATTCTAGCTTCCATCCGTCCATGCGTGCGACTGTGTGGCCGCCTGTGCGTCCATCCGGCCGGCCGTGCGTGTGTCTAGTCGTGCGTCCGCACGTCCATCTGTGCGTCCGTCCCTGCGTTCGTCCATGCATCCGCTCCTGCGTACGTCCGTGCGTCCATCCGTCCATGCAGCCATCCATGCGTCCGTCCATGCATCTGTCTGTGTGTCCGTTCGTCCACCTATTCAACACTCCAAGTACCACCATCTCGCAACTTTTCATATATTCCTGATATAGAAACAGCGCCATCCAGCGGACATTTCAAGGACTGAACGAGAGAAGGTACACGCACACTTTTTTACGGCTTGCGCTTCGTGTCTACTTCCCACCTTTAACCACTTCGAGTTCATGGTATACACTAGTTCACTGTATTTATGGCACTGCGGCACAACGCTCGCTAAACCTTTCTAAAACCAAGGAGGTTACGCCTAGCGAGTATAGCGTAGCAACCCTTTCTTCTCGGATAATGCGTATGTACATGCCAATGGCTGCGAAGGGGGAATTAGAGACAGGAGAATTCGGCTTTTTGTTAACTCGCATGCTGCGAATTTTTTATTGTTCAACAACGCACAGAAGAAATATCCCACCGGCACCACCTTGGAGGTCAAAATGTAAGACTGGTTACACACTACTACTACGACTACGAGGGAAGAACGGGTGCCGCTATAAGGCGCTTCGCCTCTAAAAGCACTGTCAAAGGATCACGCATACATTGTTTCCAAAGCGTCGGAACGGAAATATAACTTGGACACGAGTGTTCGTTCATCACTTTTACCTGCCACACAGCGCATCAAGGCAACCTTATAAATTAGCGGCCGAAGGCACCGTCTTTTTACGTGCACAATGCAAAATTACCCGAAAAAAGAGTAACGGAGCCCAATAGGCGCGCGCGATGAATGGATAGACCGTTGAGGAGCAACCACAGAAGGAAGTGTGCCGCGCGAAACCACACGCGCCAAAGGGATGAACCGCGCGCGGTTTGCAGGCAGGGCGAAAAGCGTTGCCAAGGAGCCCATCCGTCCTCCTTCCTTCTCCTCTCTGCTGGCTCAGTCTTTCCCCGTATTTTGCCGGCGACGGTTGACGTGTTGCGTCGCGCTCGAAGTGCTCGACCACGGCCGCCTGGATTCGACGATCTAAGAATTAAGAGCAAACCTCATAAGCGCGAAAATGCACGCGACAGGGACGAGCGATGCTATGAGCGACGAAAGAGGGGCGATCGCGCGACGTGGCGCGTGCTCGTTTTCACGCGATCGCTCGGTTCTCCAGATTTGGAAACCGTCGCTCATCGCCCGGAAGTGCTGGGCTCAACAGCCAATAGCGAAAAACTGGAAAAGACAGACTACATACATAGAGAAATAAAAATGCTACATAGGTGCACGTGACCCTGCCCGAGTCACGTATGCGCAACAAGAAATAGCGCAATGTTTACGCATCTGCCTATAAAAAAAGTGCTGCAAGGCGTTCATAAACACTTTCCGTTCCATTGCACAACAATATATCGTATTTTTAAATTGCATACCGCTCACTACGTGGTTTTGTTGGTGCGAGTAGACGGCCTCACCCCAGCAACAGTGAAGTTCGCTCGCCGAAGCCGTCGCGTGAATGAGGTTTGCCTGCGCTAGCGACTGATCGCGCGAAAACGATCTACGTCGCGTCGCTCGTCGCTGTCGCGTGTATTTTCGCGCTTATGAGGTTTGGCCCTTACGACGCGGTGATTGTGTGTACGCCTTGATGAGTGTGGGCTGCTGCTTGTGCGTTTCGCTGCACCCGTGAAGTCTGGAGCAAGCCTCGACACGTCACGACGCCGCGCTGCATATCTCTGGCTTCAAGATAGTCACGACCAACACACAACGGCAACAAATGGGTACGCCAATATGGCAGCCGAGAAGTCAACCGCCGGCCTATCAGATATATACTTCAGTCCGACTCAGGGTAGAAAACAGCGCTGGATTCTAAGGCAAGTAGGTTATCATTCTTTATTCTACTCTACTTTTTGCGCGTGCGTTACGGATCGCGCTTGCAGGCAACGGGCTCAGTCGTGTTGTATATCGCACGCACGAAATGCATCGTGAAGGACAGCTTCGGCGTCTGCAGTTGTGCTGTGCGACCACCTGGCGATTGGCCGCCATCGCCATCGGCTTCCCGTACGCTCGCTCATCGAAAGCTCGCCTGTCTTCGCCGCCGCGATGAGCTCCGGGCTGACTATATTGGGCTGAAACCTCATCGCTGTGTTAGTAGTCGTCGAAAACACGTTGTGGGTTCTCGTAAAGAGCTTGGTTGTAGTATGTCGCGCGCTGTAAGTGCATCAGCACGGCTAGCGGGGCTTTCGCTAGCGTTGGAACTCAGTAAAAATCAGTCGCCATTACAGTCGGTCGCAAGCAGCTTGGCGTCGTCCGCTGGCCGCGGCTGCGGACTCGCATTTGCGCGCTGCACTCGCTCGAGTTGGTGGAAAGGGCCGCATCACCGTCGATTTCTTCACCGCTAGCTCCAAACCAGCTCGGCGCTGTTCGGGGCGGCGGTGGTGCGTACGCTCGCTGTCCTGTTTGAAGTTCGCTGGCGGCATACACTCACGTGCAACGCCGTGTTTGGTCTCGCATTTGCTTGCTCGAGCTGAACGACGTTGCTCACTTAGGACTCGCCGACTTGTTAGCGGCACGGAGGATCGCGGAGTTGTGGCTGCAGTCGCCGCGCCTAAGCTGTAGCGCTACGGGGGTCGAAATGAGTCTTTGACGATGTGTGACGTCATGGTGTAATAATTAGCATGTCATATCTCACGTATGTTTTCATTTCACTTTAACGTATTTTTCATATGGTTTTGTATTCATCCTCTGTCACGTGTGACTCACTATTTACATAATTATTGTGCAGCCGTGGGCACACATCGGGCTGAAGACTGTGTGCGCTGGCGTCTGCGATGCCTGTCATCCATCTCTTCCGTCAGAGCAGCTTCAGAAGGACTGTGCGAGATGTGAAGGTAAAGTTATTTGTGTGTCATATTTTAACGCTTGTTTTTATATTACCATGCACGTACTTGTCACATGCGTGCATTTTCATCTTCTGTCACGTGTGTCTAACTATTTTTACTATATTATTGTACGTGCAGCCGTGGGAACACTATAGGCAGAAGGCTGCGTGCGCTGGCGTCTGCGATGTCTGTCATTTATCGCTTCCGTCGGAGGAGCTTCCCAAGGAGAGAACAAAATTTGACAACGAGACTGGACTTGTACACTTCACTATGAATACACTTAAAAGAATGAAGAAACTTCATGTGTATGTAGAAAACTGAAAGATTTCGATGTCTCGCTTTTGTCGTTCGTTGTTGCCGTGACATCGAAAGCAGTTACACATAGGTGGCTAACTACTTTTTCGCGTGTTATTGTCTGCGCAATTTGTTGCTCACTGCCCAGAAAAAGAGGCGAAAAAAATATCAGGCCTGGCGGAAAATAAACAAAAAACAATGTCTGAAATGGGAACAAAAAGGTCATCTGATTGGATTATTTGGGTGGATCAATCGTTCGTCCTGCAAGGTGCAACTGTGAGGAATTACGGTTGCCCGGTAAGGTGTAAGTGTGGAGATTAACAGTTAATCTATTAGGTTCAAACGTGAGGAGTAAATGTTAGTCCTTGGAGGTGAATTGTGAGAATAATGGTTACTGACTAAGGTGTAAGTGTGAGGACTAAATATTAGTCTCTTGAGCTCATTTGTGGGGACTAACTGTTAGACCCAGTACCGTTAGTCCTTAAAGGGATTAATGGTAGTGGCAGCCCCAGTAGTCCCCAAAAGGATGAACCACACACCCTTCTAACACCCTTTTGCCTTAGAGTCTGCTTGCAGTGCTGACAAACGTGAAAAGCGTCGCTCGCTAGCGTACGCACGCTTTACTTCGGAATCGCGCGTGTGCACTCCCTACGGGGACGCCAAGCATACAACCCGACACGTAGCAAAGCTTCGCGACGTCTATTGGGTCTTTTTATTGGCCAAAGGACAATATACAAAGGGAGTATATTGCAGGTGTCTTATAGCGTACCTACTGTTCTTAATACAAAAGATTTTATTATTAACCGAAACGTGTTTTTGCGGGGTCTGCTGATAACCAACTAGCGTATTTGCATCGAAGAAATTATGTCGAAAAAATTCACGTGTTGTGAAAATAAAAAAAGGGTTGAGCTAACAAAAGCTGAACAAAAATCTTTCATTACGTGACAAGAGAGGCCGCGGGCATGCTATCCACTGCCGCACATTCGCGTGTCGTGTTTCGTAGACATTGAAAAAACGGATTTTATATCTAGCACTGTCTTCTAGCAGTTCTCTAAGTGAAGTCTAGTCATGACCATGAGATTATCACAGGTCCCGTTAATTAGGGAGGCGATCACCGGGCTAATTCCAAGGGCCGAAGTATCGGCCCCCCGAACCGCACCACGAAAGCGTGAACAATTTAGAAGTGGTCCTTTTTGGGCGCGCCAGCGGACGCCGGCTGTGGCCCAAAGAACAAGTCAGAGCCGAGAGTTGATAACCAAGCAAAATTATATTCTCAATAATGGCAGATCGAAAACAATACACAAGTATGCACACTCCACAATAGTTGCATACAATATGTCACCAATCAAACAACGTAATACACAGTACTATCAGCCACACTCTAAACAACGGACACAGAAACGATACGCACTACCAATGCAGTCGCA
>WOVY01000592.1:0-81398 GCA_013436015.1 Rhipicephalus annulatus
AATGAAACGACCTTTTTTACTTTTAGTTCACATGCGGATCAAGAGAATAAGCTTATCAGTATGAGTCATGGCTGAATGATCACGTCCACCAGAGAGACAAATTAGTTGATGAGCCTTAAGGCACAAAAGAGCGAGATGGGTGCTTCATAGTTATTGCAGTAATGTAGGCAAGAAATGGGACCCCAGGAAAATAGCCACCCATGAAATTTTCAGCAATGAATACCAAGCACCAAATTACACGTACTCGACTTGTCTTGACTGAAGACCAAGGATGGCATAACCTTATTCCTCCACCTCACAAAATGTGCCTATATCACAGGTTATAAGTCCAAGGCGCGTGTTCAAGCAATTCGTCAAGGTTTATGCGACCTTATGTTTTTCAAAAGGGAATACTTGGCTAAAAGAAACAATTATAACCTTTAGGAGCAGTGGCTACATTTGTGTACACAATTTGTTTATGCTAGCTGTGTAAGTTTGTGGCCAGAATAGAGCAAATTACATAGTTCCTAAGATGAACTGAACCTTCTGCCTAGTCAGTATGTCTTGGCTTGACTTCAGTTCTGCGCAAAACCGTAGCCGATCCCTCTAGTGAAGGGAGTCTTATCTATGATGGTCGCTCAAATCATTTCCAAAACCAACGAGTGTTGCTTCTCTTCTTTCGAAATAATGGAAGAAAAACTGATTGTACACACATCAGGAGCTTATTATTTCATTCTTTTTACATCAGAACTAAGTACGTCATACACAATAATGAAGTATTTATTTTATAGAAATTTTATTTTCTTGCTGAAGCTCACACAAAAAAAACACATCATTTTCTTTCTTGGAATGTAATATTGAGTACCTTTGAATTGTCATATCTGACTTTGACACATTTATTGACAGTGCATCATAATTAACACCAGAAGGGGCTATAATCTTAGCATGTATTAGTAGTACTCTTCGCACCTGATTTGCAGCTCACTAAAAGAAGAGGCCTTGCTTCTCGAGCTAGTAATGCGTACTCAGCACATCACCACTGCAAAGATACACCGCCCGCCCCCCCCGCGGTGCTGTAGTAGCTAAGGTACTCGGCTGATGACACGCAGGTCGCGGGTTTGAATCCCGGCTGTGGCGGCTGCATTTCCGATGGAGGCGGAAATGTTGTAGGCCCGTGTTCAGATTTGGGTGCACGCATACGTCGGCTTCTCTCTGACGCATACGTCACTGCTACTGCTGGCGACGCGACACTTCACTTTATTTACGGGCACCGCGAGGACCTTTTTCGTCACCAACGTCCAATTAGAAGCACCACTTGCCGTGGTGTCAAAATCCTCCCAATGGGGACCCACCACTGGGCTGCGTCATAATTATCAATTCGGAGCCGCACTGCGCTTGATTGCACCCAAGAACCAGTGGTGTTGCCACGCATTGCTTAAAAATCGCCAGACTGGAAGGCGCCAATTGCTTCAACGGGCTCGTGGGCTAAGGGAGCTCGTTGTGCGTTGCGTTAGATAGACTGGCGCCACCACTAGATGAAATCGTTGAGTTGATCGCGTCAGGTGGGCTTGGGCACTGGCCTTGAAACAGATTGCCTTTGCAGAGGCATTGACGTTTGGTGGGGACTCCCAGGCGTAACACACCTCCGCCGCCTGACAATGCGCCGGAAAGACGAGCTGCTTCCACATGGCTCGGATGTCAGACACGCTCGTTCGCCAGGACCCTTCGGGTTCGCCTCCAAGGCCATGGGGATAATGTAGCTCTAGGCTCAGTTCGGTGAACAAATCCCATTCTTGAAGACGGATCTCAGCTCCATCGGCTTGTCGCCACAACTTGTCGACCAGCTTCGCTCGTCTCTTCTGACAATTTCACGGGTGAAGCTATTTAGAGTGGCACCCGTTCGTCCCTCGTAGTCTTAGTCATAGTGTGTAACCAGTCTTACGTTTTCACCTGCAAGGTGGTGCTGGTGTTAGATTTCTTCTGTGCGTTGCTGAACGATAAAAAATTCGTAGCGTGCGCGTTAACTAAAAGCCGAATTCTCCAGTTTCCCATTCCCCATTGGCAGCCATTGGCATGTACATTGAGCACTATCTGACAAGAGAGGGTTGCTACGTTATATTCGCTGGGCGTAACCTCCTTGGTTTTAAAAATGTTTAGCGAGCGTTGAGCCACAGTGCCATGAATACAGTTAAAACCCTTTCAGCCCTGGATTTTCTATTTTGTTCGGATACACTTTTTATGCGCGTTTCTCTCGTAGGTAGGACCTCAGAAGACCAAACAAAAAATTTAGTGACTGGTACAAGCATTTTTGGAATAATTAACGTGTCATCAATTTAGGTGAGTAGGACCCAGTGATTGGAGAATGAAAAAAATGGCATCTTTTTTCTTGCCAATCAATGATGTACACAAAATGGAACCAACGTCTTACTTTTCAGCCCTAATACTCGCTGAAACAGCTTCGGTACGTGGTCCTGAAAATGGCGCCTACACGCCTCAACTCACGGTCTTGGCTTCAGGGAAGACCTTGGTCCCGCTTCTGTTTCTTCGTGGCTGCTACCTCCACAAATGTGCCGCAATATTGTTGTCAATAGCAGTAGCATCATTGAAAAACTATGCCCCCAACAATGAGTAGTATTGGTTAAGTTTCCAAGATAACAGGGGAAATGTTGTGCGGCGGTGTCAACTGACACCGCCAAGGCCGAAAGGGTTGGGTTAAAAAACCCCAGGTGGTCGAAACTTCCGGAGCTCTCCACTACGGCGTCTCTTATAATCATATGTTGGTTTTGGGATGTTAAATCCCACATATCAATCAATCAAAGATACACCAGCCGCAACCAAGAAAGGGCACATCTGTAGTGATAAGTCACACATTTCATGTTTTCTGCTGTGCCATAAAGGCTGGCTGAGTAAGCACTGCATCCAGTACCATCAGGCTGCAGCGACCAAGCCCTACGTACAAACACTCACCATATGAGAGGAGATGTACTCACATGCGAACCATCCAAAACAGAATGCCGGAGAAAGGAGCAGCAATTACTTTTACAGTGAAGTAAAACATGCTAAGTGTTGAAAGTTATAACGTTGCTAATCTTCCAGCCAAGTAAAATAAGGGTACACTGAGAAGAGATACTGAGGACCCCATCAGAAAATGACAAGCAAGAACCGACAGAGGTTTATCTTCATCACATAAATAAGCTCCACTGATAAGGCGAGTAAGTAACTGACAAACAATGCGTGCACGAGGGCGAGCTGTCACACAAGGTCGTCAGCACTCAAATGACACAGGCTAAAATTGGGGGTGGTGCCAGGGGTAGGCACAGGAGACTGGAGGACCCCTCCCCAAAGTTTTGCCTAACCCCCATGTTGTTTTATGACTATGTTCTTAAGAGGGACATAATCATAACACAATGACCAAGTTTCCCGCCTCTCTGCTCTCCTGAAGGACCTTGCTTATCGAAGGTGCACCCCTGTTATAGAACAATTCTGATGCCGACCCTGACTAAAATACAATAAGAACAACAGAAAACTCAAAGCATATATTACCGCCATACTTTGATTACTTGGTTTGAGTGCAAATGAATCTAGCGAGAAGTATACGGAACAACAAATAAAAGCACCACAATCAACACCTGCTAGTACCTGCTTTCATAATAGTACAAATTACTGAAGAAGCATGCGAACAGCAATCCTATGAAGCGAAATATTATAAAGCAACAGGAGGCTGTGAGGCCCTGACTGAGACAATACCACAATAAAAAGCCTTTCAGTCATGTCAGCAATTTGTGCACAACACTGAAAAGTCAGGAAAACCTACCTTCAATGTCTTTCTTGCACAAGAACGTTACAAGAAACACGCACTGATGGAGAAAGAAGCCATTACCCAAATCCCGCTCTTATCTAACGATAGAATATATTTGGACCTGCATTCTTAACAATATGCCTCAGTACAACTCTTGAACATACCCTCAAAAATGCTGACTGCAAGTGGACGAGACATGAAGGCAGACTACAATGCCACACAATGAACATGTCAACCACCAACCATGAACATATGCTAGAGTGCATGCCGCAAGAAATCGTGAACAATGGTTCCACCTCAGCGTTCCCAACCAAAATCTCGACCTCCCAGACAAATAACATTGTTCCAATGACCTGCTGCCCATCGCCATGATGTGCTTCGGTGTTTTTGACCACAGTCACTTTTATTTTTGGTGATGCCTTGGCCCCAAGCTTAACAAGTGTGCAAGTGCTTTTCAGCGTCTTGAGAGCCTTACATACCACAGCCGCATCATATCTGGATGAAACACTCCTAATTGCGCGCCATCTTGTGAACAAGTCTAACAAGTATTGTGTGTTTAGATGTACTAGAGACACTTGTAAAAATAAAGAACTTGAAAGTAGGGCAGCAGGCTGAGGCGGATTTCATAATATTTCTCACAAACTTCGCATTTGCTGAAATTTTTTATTCATTTCGCCATCTTTTTGCAGGATCTAGTGACTGAATAGTATGGAAACCCTGTTCTTAGAAACCTCTGGATCTGAGCATGAACACTGCTCCATACCTTGTGAACACATGACTTACGCACAGCCTCCTGTACCAAAGATGCAGCCAATCTATCTTCCATCACTTTAGAATAAGCTGGTTTGTAAGGCAAAAGCGGCTTTTGCGACCGGGGCCTGTACTGCCAACACACATGTATTGAGTAAAACGTCTGCCTTATGTCTAAAAACGGAAGGTTTAACTTCTGCGTCAGCTCTGTCGTAAAGTGAAGTACGCTTCCATTCTCCTTAAAGTGACACTAAAGAGCAAAACAATTTTTTGCATTTCTAATTGCGCGATCCCGAAAACACCTCTCTTACCGTGACATGAAGCTTGGCAACAAAAAAAACACGCAAGGAGAAAATTCGGGTGGAGATTGAACTGAGATTCCCGTGCCAAATACAGTGACATATCAAATATTGAAGACGTGCACTGGGGGGACCTACATAGCTTCTACTCAGTAAAATTAAAGTGCAATGCCTTCAGTGGGTGTCCTAGATTCAGCATACAAAAGTTTGGAAAATTTTATTGAGCCAATGTCATGAAAATACAAAAAGGCATTTTGAAATTTGCCATGTGATGCGCAGATGCAGAGGTGCAACAGCTGCGCTGATTGTGTCAATTTGAAAAAAATTTTCAAAGGTGCACTGAGCTGTGCCGAAACTATGAAATTTGCCGAAATTGGGCCACGCTGCGCCAAAATGCCTGACCAGCCTCAAAATTGTCTCATTTGCCCTAATTTTAGCGAGAAATGGAGACCACTTTAGCCTCTTGTAGTTTGCGTCATCAATCTATGCGAGCAGACCCTAAACCACCGTGTAAGATAGCTACTCATTAGGCCAAGACACTCGTGAATCGTGATCGACCAGATGAAGTAACAACGCCGTGGGCCTGTCAGTCTGCTGACCGCAGCAGATAATTACCGGCGCGATGACGCAACTACAACAAAAAAGTTTGTTGCCGAAGCCAGCAAAACTTTGTGAGAAAGATGAATTTCCTAGTCAGCAAGTGCGGGCCATGGCATGTTAGGAACCATTAGGAACTGAAGCTGGAAGTGTACAAACTCTCAGCACGTCGAGCTTGTTCGCTTCAAGCTTTAGTTCAGGTCGTGACCACGTCAGTTGCCTTAGCAACGCCACATGCGATAGATATCGGGTGCCGTTGTAAGGCCAACAGGGGCGTGCCATAATTACTTTTATGTGGTCAGATGAGCCTTGCAAGCAAGCCTAGAAGGAGTGCTCTAAAACCTAACCCCCTTCATGAAAAAAAATGGAGGGGGAAGCTTTGTGGTTCAAAAATTTCTTGGTCTTGTTCTAACGTGGTGCAGAAACACCGCTTTAGCAACCTTCGCTATACTGCATGGGGGGCCTACAGAAAAGCGTTATAGGATTTAGAAGGGGCGTATAGTTGTAGTCTTCTAGCGACTGCGCAGTTTGTTCAATGAATGATGCATGTATGCGGCACATAAATGTAAGTACTAATATGCTCCCTGATGTCTAAAAAAGTTACTGGCCAATCGTTTGGAGTACAATATGACATTCTTGCAGCTGTAAAAAGTCAGCTTTTATTTAGTTTTACGACTCTCTTGGTCACTATCTTGGGGGAAGAGGAGGAGGAAAGAACTTTATCAGAGTCCGGCGAATAGATGGGGTGGGCGATTGGCCCCACCTAGGTTACGGCCAGGAGCCCTTGAATTTTGGCGGCTTCCTCGGCCCGCTGGACGGCCCACATTTGGTCTTCGAGGACGGAACTGAGCATTGCTGCTTCCCAGCGCGCGCGAAGGCTGTCAGCAGTGGCCGCATACTTGTTATGAGTACTAATCCTTCTAGATTCCTATAAAATATGCTCCAGAGTGGCTCTGGAGTCGCAAAGCTTGCACCTGTCCAGTTTGTATATATCAGGATATATAATGTGCGATAGTTCAGGATTCGGATATGTCCTAGTTTGTAACTGCCGCCATTCGACAGACTGTCTTTTTGTTAATTTTGGGTGAGGGTCGGGAATATGCCCCTCTGTAATCTATATTGTTTTGTAATTTCATTGTATCTGGTCATTCTGTCTTCCCACTCCCACCCGTCTGCCACGCCCTAATCACCGGAGGAGGTTGGGGCGGCACTTGAGAGGGCAGCTTGGTCGGTGAGCCCTCGAGCTGCGTCATGTACAGCCCCGTTGTTGCTGTCCCCCACGATGGCATGAGCAGGTGTCCATATAATATATGTATTTCTGGGGCTTGTTCGACACCCTCCTTTGAGAATACGTAGTGCCTCCGGGGAGATGCGGCCGTTGGCAAAGTTTCTCACTGCCGTTTGAAAGTCACTGACTATCACGGTTGCGTTTGTCTGAGCTACAGCGAGCGCTATGGCTACCTCTTCCGCTGTCTCGGTGCTTGTGGTGCGTATCGTTGAGCATGTCGTACAGCGTTTGTTGCTATCGATTACGGCTGCGGTAAACCCCCGTTTGCGCTTGTATCGAGCAGCATCTACGAAAACTGCGTCCTTGTCATTACCAAACTTTTTGTATTTGTTTTGTTCTTGTCTCTCGTCTAGCTTTTTGTGTTCAGGGTGCATGTTTTTGGCAAGGGTGGTATCATCATTGTTTCCCTGGTCTCTTTTGGAATGTCCACCTTAACGCCGTGTTGCGTGTGATACGTTATGCCTAGTCGCTCTAGAATATGTCTTCCTGCTCGTGTCTTAGAGAGACGTTCGTATTGCGCCGTACGCTGCGCCTCAATAAGCTCATCTATTGTATTGTGCAGGCCTAGCTGTAACAGTTTGTCGGTGCTTGTGCTAATCGGTAGCCCTATAGCTAGTTTGAATATTTTTCAAATGAGGCAGTCTAGCTTGATTTTTTCCACGACTTGCCATTTTAAGTATGGCGCTACGTATACTATTCCGCTTATCACGAATGCCTGTATCAACCTTATCGTGTTTTCTCCCTCATGCCACTGTGCTTAGTTGCTATCCTTTTTATGAGTCTCATTATTTGGGCTACAGTTGCATCCAGTCGCATGAAGATTTCTCCATTGTTGCCCTTGGCTTCGATGAGCAGACCCAGTACCCTGATCCTGTCGACTATGGGTATGGTTTTTCCATCGGCTGTTCATAACTGCATTTGTTCTCTACGAGCAAGACCTTGCAGGCAGTTGCCTGGTTTGCGACCTCGACGAGTAGGTCTGTGGAGCAACAGCTCTGATTTCTCCGCAGAGCAGGCTAGCCCAGTACCTCCCAGATACCGCTCGACCGTTTCGACTGCTGTTTGAAGCGTTTCCTCTATTTCGCCATCACTACCACTTCTCACCCACAAGGTGATGTCGTCTGCATATATAGTATGATTCAGTCCTTCGATTCCTTGGAGTTTGGCTGGCAGTCCAATTAGAGCCAGATTGAATAACATAGATGATAATACCGAGCCTTGCGGCGTACCTGCACTGCCCATCTCAATTTCCTCTGAAACTAGGTCCCCTCTCATGATCTTTGCCTTCCTTCCCGTCAGGAAATTACGCACGTAATTGTACGTCCGTTGTCCCAGATCTAGATCGTTTATCCTTTTTAGCACCGTTGCATGGGTTACATTATCAAAGGCCTTCTTGAGGTTTAACCCTAGAATGGCCTTTGTCGCTGTTCCCGAATTATCTATAATCTGATGTTTTAACTGTAGCATTGCGTCTTGCGTTGAGAGGTTCCTCATGAACCCTATCATTGTAGGTGGAAGCGCATCCCGGTCCTCGAGATAGGTAGTTATCCTCTCCAGAATCACGTGCTCCATGAGTTCCCCACGCAAGATGTGAGAGATATGGGTCTCAAGGTCCGCAATCTGCACTCGCTTGTCTGGCTTGGGTATTAACACGATTTTTGCCGTCTTTCATTGTTGCGGAATCTGTCCTGCCTTCCATGATTTGTTAATGAATTCAGTTAATTTAGTTATGGACTCGTCATCCGAATTGCGTAGCGTTTTGTTAGTTATGCCATCTGGTCCAGGTGCTGATCTAGTATTGAGTTTTTGCAAGACGGCCCTCACTTTTGCCTCCCTGATCTCGTTGTCTAAATCACCATTTGCCAGCCCTGTGTAATCAGGGCGCTTGAGAGATGTGTGTTTTCTTGATTTCATTCAGGAAGTTCAGCTCTGTGCCTTTATATTTTTGTATTAACCGTTTAATAATGTGCCTTTCTGCCAACTTGTTTCCGTCCGGGTTTAACAAATGTCTAAGGATGGTCCACGTTTTCGCCATTCCTATCTGGTTGTCCATGTCATTGTACTTTTCCTCCCATTGTTGTCTGCACAGCTGCTGGGCGTATTGCTCTATATCTCTGTTCAATTTAGCTATCTTTCTACGAAGTGCCCGGTTGTGCCTTTGATTTTTTCCACCTCCGTTGTAAACCTTCCTCAGCTTCCCACATGTGGAGAAGCTTATTGTCTACATACTCTAGCGGCGCCTCCGGTGGCACCGTTTGCGTAGCGGCCTCCACGTCTCGTTTTAACTTTTCGGTCCACTCCTCAATACTCCGTATCATTTCGTCGGGCTCCTCTCTGATGTTTCGGAACTTGTCCCAATCGACAAGTTTGTGTTGTCTGCCTTTTGCCTTCCGCGGCCTTGCCTTCACCGTTATTTCAAGTATAAAATGATCGCTTCCCAAGTCATGTGGCGTATTGGTCCAATGCGTGTCCAGAATATTTTTGGTGGACGTCAAATCTGGCGTGGTATCCGCGCAAACGCTAGTACCTGTTCTTGTAGAAATGGATAGATCGGTCACGAGCGTCAGGCCGTCCTCCTGTGCGTCCAAACACAAGTTCCTGCCTTTCTGCGTTTCGATCCTGTATCCCCATGCACCGTGTGGGGCGTTGAAATCTCCTCCAATCACTAGCGCCTGGTTGCCTGTTATAGCGAGGGTTTTTCGAAACAGCTTGCGGAATTTGTGCTTTCTGCATTTAGGACTGCTGTAAATATTCAATACAAAAAGACTGTCCTCTGTTTTTTGCGTGGGTATGAGTTCGAGGAGAATGTGATTTATTGCCTTGATTTCCGTGTCATGTTGCACCACCGCGTGATTTCGCTTAACCAACGTTGCTAATACCTTTGTCTCCCTATCAGCACTGCCGAATGACTTATATCCCGACAGTTTGACCAGCCCGTGCGTTTCTTGCACCATTATAACATCCGGGGTGCTGGTGTCTTTAAGATGTTGTTGCAAACTGTATCGTTTTTGATTATATCCTCGACAATTCCTTTGCCAAATCGTGTAGCTATTTTGTCTGTCCATGGCGGCGTTACAGGCTCTCTAATCCTTCGGTGGGCACCGAGGTCCTAGCGTACGGTTTAAAAGACGTCTTAACTGGGCCCTTACCACTTGACTGCGATCCCCATATTGCTAGCTTGGCGTCAAAATCAGCCACCAATTGCTGCACTTTCTGCAATATCGTCTTGTCTAGCTCCTCGATTTTGGCCTCTATGTTTGCCTCAAATCTAACTTCTTGTTGTTCGAGCTTAGTTTGCAATTTTCTTTCAATTTGTTCCATTTCGGCTTTCATGGTGTTTGCGAATTCCTCCTGTCTTTTTTGTGGCGTCGCCACTGCTTTTGGTTTCTTTACCACGCTTTTAATCGGAGCGTTCTCTGGTTTACGTTTGACAGGAGTGAGGGCTGCTACCTCTTCCTCCATTGCTGTACCTTTTTCCTCCATTATAACTTGTGAGGTTTCCTCGTTGCGTGTAACCCCTTTTCAGAAAATCATTTTCTTCCCTGAGTTTTCTAATATCATTCATAAATGCAACATTGTTCTGCCTGATATGCGCCAATTCATTCTCTAGCGCCTTAATCCTACATTGAAAAGCAGCCTCTGCCTCCGCGCGCGCCCCGGAAGCTACATCAGCCCAGCTCACCTGGAAGGGTCCCGCGGTGCCACGGACGCCACTGGGTCCTTTTGAGCTTTGGGATCCTCCTCCCTCCTTTGATCGGGGAGACCCGGTATTGCCGGTCTTGGGTCTAGACCACGATCTGGACTTCGATTAGGACCTCGATCTGGACCTTGACATAGATGTGGTGGCAGTAAACGTAGAGCGGTTTTTGTTTTGTGCTTGAAGCTTGGTGAAGGCTTCTGGTCCGGATGCGTCCCGCGTCTGATGTTCCGATCGTTGACCTGAGTCGCCCATCTTTGCCTGTGAAGTGCTTTCGCTTCCGTCTCGTAGTAAAGTGCTTCTTCTTCCTCCCGTTGGGCTCGTTCCCAGCGGCGTCGTTTCACTAGGTACGGTACCTTAAATCTGGCCTTGCAATGGCGATCTGCTGTCGGGTGGTCTTTGCCACACAGCTGGCACTTCACTTCGCACTCGTGCTCCTGCGGTGGGTTCTCAGTGCCACACCCTCTGCATATTCCTCTATTCGGGCTGGGGCAGACGTCAGCTCTGGGACCAAGGCGTCCACACTGGTAGCACACGTCTATTTTCTTGCATTATAGTGAGCACTTGACTAGTGCTCTTCTGTAGCTGACATAACTTGGAACGCGATGCCCATCGAAGAGGACGATGAAGTTCATGGTGTTTTTCATCCTCTTGGCCATGAGGACTGTCGAAGTTCTCGGGGTTACCAGCATTTCCATGATCTCTCTTGGAGACACGTCCTGCATTACTCCTCGGATCACCCCTTTAGTTGTATTTTCCGGAGCTGACTTGTACGCATTGGCTTCGAATTCTTTGTCCCCAATCTACAGTTGAGCGATGGTTCTGTATTTTTCGGCGCGCTCCTCTGATGGTGTGCTGACCACTAGAATGTTCTGTTTATAGCTGGCACATACCGTGTCTTCTTCCGATTCATTCCTGCGTATTTTAGCGGCGTTGGCGACGCAGCATTCTAGACGATTGATCCCGTAGTCAGTGACCTTGAAGCCGTCACGTGGGCGCACAATTATCTTGTAATCTTCCTTCGGCAGACGGGGCATCCTTCTTGCAGCCACAATTTGTCTTGCTCTCTGTCCCTTCCTCCACCTATTACTGACCGCGTTCTCGCTTGAGAAGTGCGTTTCTTGGTCCTTGGCTTCATGCGTTGTGGTTTCTTTGTTGGCTCGTCCTCTTCTGTTCACAAGGCGCCAACCTGCTTCGTTCTCATACTCTTGTTACGTGATATCTTCGCTATCCACGCTCATCGTAGCCATCCTGTGGCATTAACCCGATAAGACGCCGCCTTGAAGGGGCTCAAGACGCTAGCGTCCATGGGCTAGGTCAAGCGCATTATGCACAGCAGCAGGAGGCAACGGCGTCGTGCGTTCGTCAGCGTTACAGAAATGTGGTCAATGTGCCGAAAATTAAGCGTCCACCTACTTGAGAGTGGTATCACGGGGTGCCGTGGAACTTCCACTTTCTTCACTGTAAGAAGGCGTCCGTCAATTCTTCCATTTCACGCTGAGAATCACTGAAAATCTGCGGAGCCGACGCGACATGCGTGTCTGCACTCCGTAGCCCCCTGACGGTCTCTCACTATCTTGGGGGATCCACATTTAAATTGTAATACTCTGTCAAACAATTGAACAGACATGGTGACCTATAATGTGGACCTCAACATTGTTTGCTGAGGGGGGGGTTAATAAAGAAAATACTACTTTGTTCATTTATCAGTGCTCATATTCACTGTGCATTGTTTAGGGAATGTTAAATGGCTTGCATATACAAATAAATAAATAAATAAATAAATAAATAAATAAATAAATATATATATATATATATATATATATATATATATATATATTCGAAAATCCAAGCCTTCTTTCGCAAGTTGCTTGAAATTTGGTCTATCGTGGTAAAAAAAATTGAATGTTTTTGTAACCTGCTCTAAAACTGGGTTTTAGTGCTCCAAAAGTAACATTTTGATGCTCGGAAAATCGCTCCGAACTCTGTTTGAATTGTTGCATCCCTGGCAAATGTTTAAGCATGAAGTTTAACTTTGAAACTTCGACGTAGAGTTTTCTTCAATAATAACGAACTGATGACAGTGAAACTTGTAGCATTAGAGTTTTCAGACCACAATTTGTCAATTTAAATCGTCATTGTTTCTCTTTGTTGTCGCAAGTATATCTATGTGCGGCCGGTCTGGAGGCTCACGCTCGCTTTCTTTACGGCTTGTGTACAGGATTGAGGCTCTGCTTCTACCTATTGCTGAAGCCTCGCTCCAAAATAACTCGCCAACATCCATTGTCAAGACAGGCTAGCGCATTGAAATAATGTCCAGGTTCATTTCTACTGTTGCATTTCCTGGTGGTAACAACGCAATAGAATCATGGAAGGAAGCATATTTGACAACTCTTTCTGATACTTCAAGAAATGAGTGAATTGATAAGTATTCCATTCTGCATGCATGTACCATTGTGCGTCGCGTTCATAAGGCTTGGCCACATAATCTGTCTCCAACTGGCAGACGAAATGACAGATAACGTAATCTCTCTTTTTTTAGAGAAGTAGTTGTGGAAAAGTTTCCTTTGAATACACATGCCGGCAGGCAGTGCGCATGAAAATGATAAGTTTACCTCATTTTTGTTCTTTTGTTCAAGGAATCACACATTGCTTATTGAAATAGGTACTTCAAAAAGGTGAAAGTAAAAAGCATAGTATGGATGGCTACTATATTTCACAAATAGGTGCGAACAGCAATCGCAATAGCAAGAGTAATAAAAGAGTAATTAGAATGACAACAAAAATAATTGTTGTTCAGTATTAAAACCCAAAATTTAGACACATAAAGTGCAAGTTGTGATACAGTTTTAGAAAGTCGTTGTAGTGCAGAAAAAAACAACCCCAAGCCGAAGCACACCACGATGAATCCTTGGAAACATACAAAATACCAAGGCCACACAAGCCCAGATGCAATCTTCAGAGCAGATGAAAAGATGTGGAACATTTTCATATGCAATAGGGCTTGCCAGAGATGCAGGAGAACAATAAAATATTAGAGAATCAGAAAATGTTCTCATTAGTAATAATATATTTTCAGTGCACCCGAAGAAAAAAATGCACTGTTGGCGAAACTCTGTCGTGATGGTTCTATCTGAAGTAGCGAAATTTTTTTCTAACCAAAAATGCTTTTGTGTAGGCTTTTAAAAGAAGCCAGATGGCATGTCATTTTGATCCATTAACAGTTTTATGCAATTAACTAGAAGAATGCTGAGAAACATTTCAGAAGTGATAAGCGCCGACCCTTCCGCGTGCCTCTTGTCCACACTTTCCGGACAGGCCAGTAGAGTGAATCTTCAATGTAAGGCTCAAGATTCAACTGCGAATGTCAAGGATTTTTGTTTGAGGAAGTTATTTTACTGATATGTTTATGAAGGACGACATAGTGGAAGACTGGGAATTTTCACCATGTGGGGTTCTTTACACGCGCCTAAATGATAATTGCAACCACAAGAGCCTCAAGCACTTTCAAATTCAGCGAATAGAATGTGTTAGAGCCTGAAAAGTTTTGTACCGTTGCGTGCGCGCATTCATCACGCATTGCATGAGTGCGAAAAAATGCAGGCTGTGCCCACACACACCTCTACAACTCTCAGTGCTTCTTACAAATAGAAAAGTAATTGGCAAGAGAAAGTGGCCGGGGACAGCTGATTTACAATGCAATGTCTATGCGGCCAAAGGCGTTTTCAAGAGCTGGCACTCGACGCACTCATGCAGAGGGCGCTTTCACTGTATAAAAACAGCTATATTTTACTCGCGGCGGCTGCTTACGCCATAAAAGCAGAAATCGAGTTAGCGCCTATATACTGGCTGTGATCTACCATCCATTCATTATTATTCACAATTGATCAGGTCAACGAGCATGCACCAAAATACATACTGCCAAACCATCTAATATTCCTGTCCCGATTAATCTTACTGGCATCACTTAAAGGAGTACTGATACGAATTTTCATTATTTGGGATCGTTGATTGACTGGTTAGTATGTTGGGTTTAACGTCCCAAAACCACCATATGATTATGGGAGACGCCATAGTGGAGGGCTCCGGAAATTTCGACCACCTGGGGTTCTTTAACGTGCACCCAAATCTGAGCACACGGGCCTAAAATATTTCCTCCTCCATCGGAAATGCAGCCGCCGCAGCCGGGATTTGAACCCGCGACCTGCGGGTCAGCAGCCGAGTACCTTAGCCACTAGACCACCGTGGCGGGGCTATTTAGGATCGTTGTTCTATAGAATACGATTGGTTTCAAGAAGAGAGTTCTGTGTTTCCTGGGAAATCATCGCATGTATTTTTATTACCTCTACCTTTAAAAGACACTTTAAGTTTCGATATCAAAAGCGTGGCTTCTCAGTGACTTGACAAGGCAGTGTGACGTTGCAGGAATTTGGCAATTCGCTACGTACTAAGGGCAGATAAGTGATCTGCTCGTGGTACATAGAAGCGATGAGTGCATTGTCTTTATTGACCATGACAGTAATTTTTGTGATTTAGGCTGCGTGAAAAATCTATTTGCATACACGGAGGAACCTTGTTGACTCGTCACAATAATGTCCACTCCATCTTGCCAATACTCTGCAACAAAAACATCAAAATCAAAGTAGCTATCTTATGCATGCTGACTGACTATTGTGTGGCAAGTGGTAATACTAGTTGCATACCGACGAAACTAAAAATGCCCCTTTTGCGATGTCTCAAAATCGTCTTGGTATACTTTTAAAAGACAGTAAAGCGGAAAAAAATGTTCGTGTATAAGCAAAGTACAAATTTACAATTCAGGAAATATCAAATGTACCACGACACGACGCTTGGCAAGTGAGAAAATGTGCGAAAAGAAAATGCGGGTGGATATGCCGCCTTGATCTTCTCGCACGAAACCACGTGACATCTGAAACACAAACGCGTGTACTGGGTCTTGCGTAGATATTATTCATAAAAGGTAAGTACACTGTCATCTGTTGGTGTGATGAATCTAAGATAAAAATTTCAGAAATATTTATCAAGCCAATGTTGCGAAAATACAATACATTTTCAAAATTTCAGCATCACGAAATTTAAAATTATACTTCAACCCTTATTTTCTCCGAGGATAATGAACTTGTGGCATGAGAGGTCTTGGTGTACAGCTTTCAGTTTAAACTGAGACATTGGTTCTCTTTAGTGTACCTTTAGGAAAATATTGCCATCTGCTGGTGCAGCATGAGTCAATGCAAACACTGCTTTGAAGAAATATTTAATTTTAAATGCCAACATAAATTGATTTCAAGTAAAGCATATGAGGTTCACTGACATTTTAGTCCTATCACTTCCGTGAACTTTGCCTGGTAATTGACCTTGTGTTTCAGCGACTTTACAGTGGTCATGAGTTCTTTTCGGAGCACGGCGTAGCGTTATTATGATTCTGTTTTTGTGCCCGATTAAGCGCCTATTGTGATTTTTCTGTGGCAGAATGATCCGAAGACATGCAGTGAAATTAGCTTAGATGTCGAAGATCTGTACTACTGTTGAATTGAGTTACTTTGCGACAGATTTTTCATGTTTCCCTTCTCTCGCTATAGAATCGTCAATATAGAGACAAATGAATAACGGCGCAACATTTATAAAACCTTCCATCGCATGACGGAGTGTTCTACTGATACGCATTTTCGATACAAATGGCTCTATTGAGGTGGGGAGGTGAAGTGGGGCAAATGACTCTACATCGTGTGGTGCAACTTTGTGACGTTATTTTTGGCTGAATAAGATTTGGAAAAAAAGGCAATACAAAGCTACACCATCAAAAGTTCATTTGAGTTGTCGACAACTGGTTTCGGTTCTAGCAACCTCACAGTTGCATGAAAATTTATTCATACATGTGCCTCCTCAATTAAGATGTTTTACCTCAAAGACACTCCGTTTGCCTACTGGCCTAGTGAATTCAATTGAGTACAAAATTACGTCTTTGCTGTCCGGCCATTACCAGTTTTCATGGGTCCTCTCCATAGTGCTGATAATGAGCCTATCAGGTTTGACTGCTATACCGCTCATCTCAAGAAAAGGGGTCGTTCAAAGTTTACTATGTCGAAGTTATTTTTCTCGAAGGTTTCTTTTTCTTCGGAGCCCGCACCATTGCATCTGAAACGTGTCCATTATAGGAAACCAGCGCTGGAGTTTCCATGCCACTCCGGTGGCGAAAGCGCGCACTTCTGAGCTGCTCCCGCAGATGAGAGTGGCGGTTGGTAGATGTGGTGCGTGCGCGCATCGCCGTAACAAAAGCAGAGGAGTGGCTACTTGAACTGGCTGGTATTGCACTTTTCGAGAGAAATATACTTCCTTAGTGCTCAGAGAATGTTGTAGGGCAGAGCGCACACGTACAACCAATTTTATTGCACAGCAGATGAGAATATACATACAGTCAAGAGGGTAAGGAGATCCCACACAGAAGAAAGGACAAATGATGACACATGCTCCAGACCACTTTATACCAATCTGAAAGGACAACTTAACTGAAAAGGTACCTGTGAATCTGTTCGATAATGAATACAGATATCTTTTCAGTCAAGTTGTCGTTTTAAGACTAGACTGAGGTGGTCTGGCGCTTGTACCATCATTTGTCTTTTCTTTTGTGTGTGAGCTCCTCGCCCTCTTGACCGTATATATATTCTCGCCATCTGTGCAATAGAATTGGCTCTATGTATGCGCTCTGTCCTATCTCTCTGCTAAATCTTCCTTCTAAAACATTCCCTGCGCACTAAGGAAATATATTTGTCGAACAAAAAAAACAAAGGGCGCTAGCGGAACTGCTTCTGATTAAAGTGCAACAATATGTAAAAAGGAGGACGTATAGAAAAAAAAGGAAGAACGTAGAAAGATGAGGCAGCGTTGCATCCGATTGGTAAGCCAAGCATATTTCCGCTCTCGCTCTCCTTTCTATTGCTGTGAGGCTCGTTTCTAAAGCGGTTTGCACGTGTCTGCTATATTTATGCGATAGTGAAGACAGCCACCAATAGAAAATAAGGCAAAACAGTCGAGTTTCATTGGTATTTTGCCGGAAATGAAACGAGCATATTATGAAACAAACGCCATTGCAAACTTTTTTTCATCTGGCCCGCTGAACGTCAAGTAGTAAACTTCAAGACAAGCAATGTTTCCATGCATCCATCTATTTGACCATCACCAACAAACTCTATCTGATGCCAGTGCATGTATTGAATGAAACGATACGCAGGTAGTGTTTTTTTAAATAATTGCGTGTAAAAGAAAGCGGCGTTGCCCACAACGCTTGTGTGGGGCCACGTTCAAAAGCCTCTGAGCTGTTATAAAAGATACCTTCGCGGTGAACACTTGATGCCGATGTGCCTCTGTCTAACTTAGTTTGTGCAAAAGGCAGGGTTATTGTTACGAACAAAGCAGCGGAATACTCAAAGCTTAGCTTTATGGAGCCAGCCGATTCGGTAAGCGCTTTTGTCACTTGCTGCCGTGGCTAAGTAACATCAGAATTTATGCGTTGTGAGAGAAGTGTCACATGTCTTGGATGTTTACTTGTTCTTTAGTTCACCTAACACACGGTTTCACTTTTTTCCGCTTGCCTGTGTCGGCCTTAAATGAACTTGTCTGTTCAACATCGATAATTGATAGGTTTTATTGTGCCAAGATGATATTGTCACGGGGTCAGTGACTTCTGTACAAAATGATTTTACAGAGGAAATGCTACAGGCAAGATTCACAATGACTGATTCGCACTCTCGCGTGCCTCCCAGCTGATTGTGTTCTTCCTCTTCCTTTACTTCATTTCGGTAACAGGACCCCCGGGCGCTGGAGCGCCGTCTCGGCGCGAGTCCGCAGAAGTGCGCCAGGAATAGGGTTTTATGCGCGAAACATGGACAATGTCAACAAGTGACAAACTTTGTGACGTATTGGAGTGCAATGGCACTATCGCGTAGTACACGTCGCTAACTTCACGTAAGACTAAATAGGGTCTTGTGTATCGGGACAAAAGTTTTTCGGAGAGACTTACACGGCCACATGGTGACCAGAGGAGCACGCGGTCACCTGGGGCAAACGTTATATTACGATGCCGGTGGTCGTACCGTGCTTTTTGCATATCCTGTGACCTAGTGAGACGAGACTGAGCACCTTGACGAGCCATGTGAGCCCAATCAATGGCTTCGCGAGCGTGCTCGGAAGCAGATGGCTTGAGGGGTAAGGTGGTTTCAAATGGCAATATGGGTCGCGACCGTACAAAAGATAAAAAGGTGAGAATTCTGAGGTGTCATGTAGAGAGGAATTATATGCGAAAATCAAATAGGCCAACGTGGGTTCCCAATCACGTTGACCTTCGGAGACGTACTTCGAAAGCCTCTCTGTGAGTTTGCGGTTAAGACGTTCAGTTAGGGCATTGGTTTGTGGATAGTAGGCAGTAGATAGTTTATGAGCTGTAGCACACGATCGAAGGAGGTCGTCAACAACTTTGGACAAGAAAGAGTGGCCGCGGCCCGTAAGCAGCTGCAGGGGTGCTCCGTGGTGTAAGATGATGTCATGAAGAAGAAAATCCGTGACGTCAGTGGCGCAACTGGTTGGTATGGCCTTTTTTATCACGTAACGGGTCGCATAGTCTGTGGCGATGGCGATCCATTTATTTCCCAGTATAGTCATCGGAAAAGGGTAAAAAAGGTCGAGTCTCACGAGATGAAATGGTTCAGGGGGGACTTCGGTTGTGTGAAGATATCCAGCTGGCAGCAAAGGTCTTTTCTGGCATTGGCAGAGGTCGAAAATACACAGTAAAATTTTTTACACCCAAAAGGGCGTAAAAAGAATGCTTTTACGGGAAAGCACTCTTCGCAACACCCTTTAACACCCATAAATGGTCGATTGAAAAAAAAGCGCCCCTTTGTTTGCGTGCTTGCCTCGATAGCACCCTAAAATTAGGCTCTAAGGGTGCTTTTGTTCCTGAGAAGGGTGTAGGTCACGATTCATCAGATGGAATATGCAGCAAAAGAAGAACACATAAATATAATAATTGGGTTTTTACGTCCCAAGAACCTCGATATAATAATGAGGGTTGCCGTAGTGCAAAGCTTCAGAGATTTTGATCATTTGGTGTCCTTTAGTGGGCGATGATATCGCATAGTACACAGGCTTCTACCTTTTCGCCTCCGTCCTGATTAGACTTAGACTGGCAGTCTATATGTGAGGTGGCTTAAGGAATGGCGGTGGTCAACGCACTGTACACGGACTATTCAGTACATGGAAAACAGCTGCACATTCTCGTAACTCATCATTGCTTACGAGCTTGCGGTGGTAGCTGATTAGGTACGCCGAGGCGCTTCGACGCTCGAAAACGTAGGTTATGACTAATACACACAGAAAACTGTGGCTGTGCTCACGCACAACCATGGTTTAGATTAACAACATTTAAAAAGAACGTGTCTTGCCTTTGCTACAGGTGCTTAGCTAGCTCATTGGGCAACCATATGGAATTTGGTTCTGATTATGTGGTCAGCGAGAAGTTTGTAATAACATTCTCGGCACGTTTCGTAGTGTGTGACAAACCTTCTAAACATCGACGACTGTGGATGAATTTGTTCCAGCTTCGACTACGCACTCAGTATTTGCGGCGCCATATGCGGAAATGCCAGACACGAGCAATGCGAAAAAAATTCTTCTGAAAAAAGGTGTAGCGATGCTCTCCCGCTAATGCTACCGAGAACAAAATAATTATTGTTTCCGGCCTTTCCAGGGTGCACTTTGTTTTCCACAAGTTTTGTTTCACTATTTTTCGCCAACTGCAGTCGCATTCCGTGAAAGTACTCAAAGAACGCGAGGCTGGTAAATAACGTGCGCTGCTGTGCGGCTGGATGGAAGGAGAGTTGCCATTTAGAAGGAGTCATTCTTGAAGCGCAATTCGATTGCCTTCTGTGTCGAACCACCACCCGCCGTGTGTGCTATAGTGTTTGCCTTTCGGCGCCCTCTTGGCGGGTTATCCACTCACCCCGCTCACCCTGGCCAGCGTTGCCCCCGCAACGGCGGTGTAGGTAAGCGAATAGTTGCGTCGACAGCTGCGGCGCCGCCGCCTGTGCCTCCTCCTTCTTTCTCTCAACATTGCTCTCTCTGTCTCATCAGTGTTTCAAATGCGTTGCGTTGGTCTGGAGTCTTGGTCGCTGTGTGAGTTCAGCGAACAGGTGCATCTTCAATGGTGGTCACGCATGACACCCTGTTTGAAGCGACGTTCGGATTTAGGAATATTCATGGAGTGGCGGACACGGACAACGTGGGCCAGTTAACGGAGAGTGTACTGTTCTCGTAGGTAGTAATCATACAGCGCCAGCTGGGCGCCTGCCGCAGCTCTGCCGAAGTAGACTGCCAGCCATTTACATCAGCATGCGTTCGCGGGCGTGTTGCAGATGCCCGATTAAACGTGTAACTTAACGAGTTCACAATGCTATCCGCGATGTTGTGTAAGTGCCTGCATCACTCATACATTAAGTCATGTGATCACTTAACAAGGGTGCGATTAGTTGCTGATCGCACATTGTCTCTTCACTGCTGAAAGTGATTCAAGATGCGCTTTAGGCTACATCGTAATAACATTTCTATCAATACTCAAATGTGCAACGTGATTCTGAAGGTGTAAGCGTAAAAAAAGAAAGAAAAAGAAAAATTTATGTACAGAGGTGCACTGTACGAATTGGCTTTTTTTTTCTTAAAGACGGTATAGTTTGAGGTCCTGATATGCCGCGATGCTCCCAGCACGTGCGCGTCGGTCTTTTAGAATAATTAAGACACGTGTCACCAGCAACAGGGAAACACCTAGTAGACTTCCAAAGGCGCGTTGTTGTGGCCATCACCGTGCGTTGTTTTCCCTCGTTTCTGTTTGCTGTTTTCATTCTTTGGTTACATCTGCGATAACGTTCATTCATTCATTCATTCATTTTTATTTCCTTAAGGACCCCACTCGGGGGTATTACATAAGGGGTAGATACACAGGAAAAGAGAACATTTGAACACGTTAGTTTTCGCAGCAGAGGTGATTTGTAAGATTTGTCGCGAAGGATAATGGGCAGGTGGTTGAAGCAATGGAGCAGGGAAGGTCGTTCCAATCCTTGACGGCGCGGGGAAAAAAAGAAGCGGAAAAAGCGGCAGTTCTGTTACGATAACGGGACAGTTGAAGTGGATGGCTTGTGCGGTGTGAAATGTATGTCGGGGGGAGGATGTAAGGAGCTGCATTGAGAGAAGAATGAAAAAATTTATGAAAGAGAAAAAGGGTGGCGATACGGCGGCGAACAGAGAGGGGTGATAAACCGGATTGTGCTTTCAAGGATGATGTACTGATGTCGTATGAGTACTGGGAGTGAATGAATCGAGCGGCGCGATTTTGGACAGATTCGAGGTCGTTAATGAGGTATGTTTGGGGCGGGTTCCATATGGGGGAGGCATATTCGAGTTTCGATCTGACGAGGGACTGATATGCTAGCAACTTCACAAGTTTTGGTGCATGACGTAGGTGACGCTTCAAGAAGCCCAGAGTTCGGTGTTGTAACAGAATCGAGAGAGTACACGTGACTGTGGGAGCTATGTGCGGTAGCTCTAGCAAAAGCCATGGCTGCTGCATCCTAGACGGCGTCCGCGCGTGTTGGTGTCGTTCGAGCGCTCGTACTTTCTTGATTGTGGTTAAATGAGTATTAAGCACGGGTTACGTTTTAAATCCCGTGGTCAATATTCGCTAATAGTGTGCCCCTGATTGCCATGAGAGGATGGGCTTGGTTGTCGAAATATGCCAGACGCTTTTCCTGAAAGCAAGCTTTGAAGAATTTTTTTAAAAAGAAATACTTTCATACATGCTAGGCGGTGCCTATTTCAGGCCCGCAACTCTTTAAAAACTGGGCGAGCTATGACATCTTCCATTAAATTACAATGACTTAAGATGATTGAATTATAGATGACGAATTTCTGTGCTACATAGGGTGCACAAAATACATGTTCGCTGCCCTACGTCTAGAAAGCAGGCAAATAGGAAGCACAGCGTCAAATTTGGATCAGATGCCATGAACGGAGCTTCTTGTGAGGGTAGAAAGAACGGAAAATTGTTCATTTTTAATGCCCTTATAGAGGCAGCCAGTATTGCACTGATTGCTCAATTGTCACAATTGCTCAAATTGTTAAAAGCGTGATTAAAGCCAGTAAATCTTTTACTTTTTTTGCAGACCTCTTCGCTAGTGCCATGCCCAAGTTCATTTGTTCTCATGTAAAAGAGAAAGCAGAGATGCCTTCACTGCTTGTACATGGAGAGGTAAGTTTTTTTGTGCGTTCTGATTAATGCTACATGTTCTGAACGTTGTACTTTAAGAACTGTTTTTCACACTGGCTCACTACCCTATAAGAAATTTGATTCTTAGATGAGTTCAGGCTTTCGTAAGTGCCATTTTCTGGCTGTAGTCTTACACTTCACCTCAATTCGGGAATTTTCTGTATGCTGGATACTATCTTATCCTTATCATACAAAATTATTGGAATGTATGGTTTGTATGGTTCGAGTTCAGCGTAATGTCAATTACACGCCATTTCAAAGGATACACACTACAGATTCTTTATATATGGTGCTGCCAGAACAGCACGAACATCATTTTATGAGAAGTAATATTTGCTCTTATTACAGGACGAGAGGGTGCCGCTGACGTCCTACGTGGTATACCCCAGCCCCAGCCTAGAGCAAGCCTACTTCCTGAACCTCCACGTGGATAACCGAAAAATCTTCCGTGTCAGTAATGACGAAGAAGGAGTGACAGCACTGATGAGTTGATTTTTTTTATTTTCAACATTGTCTACGGCCGCAAGGCCTTTAACAACCACCGTGATTGAGCGGCGTTTTCTCGGCGTGAGTTTGGAGTTTATCAACGAAGTTGTTCAGGCAGTACGACGCTGAAAATTTTAGTGTCAAAATGCCTGAACAACTTTTTCTAGTGTGGTCATAGTAGACGAACAAATATTGTTATTTTTGTAAGTGATTTTGCTTAAGTATAGCTGGACCATTCAATGCCAAACATCTCAGCCACTTTGGCAACCATCTGAAATGTATTTGAAAAAAAGTGCTGACTTACTGCGTTGAAAACAGCAAACTGCTAGAATATTTCAGTGAGAAAAAAGTTTTGTTCATGTGGCTGGCTTCTGAACTTCCTGGCATAACGCCATCTGAGTGTTTGTGGAAAATTTCATTTTAAAAGTACCGCTTATTTTTTATAAACCGAATTCTGTCTACAAGTTAAGTATTTGTGCTTGTGTAAGGTATTTGAAGCTCAATAATATTAGTCGATTTTTTTTGCCACATTCGCTTTCAAGAATAAAGCCAAATGTGTTATGTTTGCATTTTTAATGCAATATTGCACTTCGTATGAATATATGAGCAGTGAATACTTACTCCACAGAAAGTATATTTTGAGGAAAAAATAATTTTACACCTCTCAAGCTGCTGAATTATACGAGAAAATATCAAAAATTTCACAAAATCGTGAATTTTATTCGTATTGAGTTGCAATTTGCTCCATGTTGTGAAGCAATGAAAACTCATCATTATACCTAAATTGGAAGAAAATAGAGCTCTTTTTAATAGAAATCTCATCACAAAAATTACAGAAAAGAGCGCTGCCAAGTGAATTTTATTGAAGGTGCTACGAGCGCTTCTATACTGAGCGCAAGAGCAGGGCTCATCTGCAACATCACAGGTGTGGCCATGGCAAAATAATCTTGACAGAGAAAAGTATACTCTCTTTCAGAAAAGATAAGTGAAGGTGTACTGATGCTTTGATCCTTGGCACTCCTGATAAAAAGTTCTAAAATCTCTTTCATTTTTTTCTTCTTGCTTTTTTTCAAAAACCATGATTTATGAAACCTAGGACTGCACTTACATTCTTTACAGTGTCCGGCCATGAGACTACCATAGCCCTTCTTAAAATTTAAAGCATGCTGTCTTCCTCGATCATTGAAGCAATGCCCAGTTTGTCCTATGTTTACTTTTCCACATGTTAACCGTATTTCATACACATCAGATTGGCATTCAGTAAACCTATTCTAGTAACGAATTTTGCAATATTGACTATTCATGTTGCTGTAAGTACATGCACTTTTCAAAGCTTTCAAGGGGTGGAAAACTACAATGTCATATCTGCTAGCTTTTTCACTAAAATTGTGAGACACCCTTTGTACGTAGTACCGTGTAACATGCAAAAGTATTTGGTCATTCTGTTTTTCTTTTGGTCCTGTTTCCTTTAACTTTACTTTCTGCAGGACGGTTTCGCAAACAAGTGTGATGTTGCTGTTGGAGTATTGGCTGGTGCTATCAGCCCAGGAGTGCTTACAATGTTCTGCCTTTTGATAGTGGGCATTCAAAATTAGTAAATAGAGGAATTGACACCACATGTATTCAGGCCACCCTTCAGAAGTCATGTTAGCGCAAGGGTGGGGTCAGGCTTAAAAACTAGATGAAAAGACTGAGAGATGCTAGATATCCCAACAAAATCATCACATGCGTTTGCGAAACTCTCCTGCAGAAGGTAAAGTTAAAGATGACAGGACCAACAAAAAAAAACGGAATGACCAAAACTTTTGCATGTTATACCACAAAAGGTGTCTCACAATTAAACAAAAGCCAGCAGATATCATATTGACGTGATGTTTTCCACCCCTTGCAAGCTTTCAGAAGCGTATGTACTAAACAGCAACAGGAATAGTCAATCTTGCACCATTCGTCACGAGAATAGGAAAGCGCTCGCAGCACATTCATTAAATTCAGTTGACAGTCGGCGCTCTTTCCTGTCCTTTTGTGTCTTCCTGTAGTTGTCACGCTGTTACTAGCGCACAACCACGATGAACCAACTCGCCCAAATTAAACTCTTGTTACTTAACACGTAGACCGAGTTTCGTATAGAAAAAAGGAGCGATGCTTTTAAAATATAAATTTTAACATACAACACCTAGACGGCATTCCAGGAAGCTCAGAAGGCAGCCAAGTGACTAAATACTTTTCCTTTCCTAAGTATTCTAGACGTTCACTATTTTCATTGCAGCACGAGTTTTTCGAATACATTTTAGATGGTCGCCAGAATGGCTGAGACATTTGGCATGAAATGTCCCAGCTGTGTCATTAGCCATAATTATGCATCACCTTTTTTTGTTTTTTGTGTGCCCTGACTCAGATTTTCTTCGTTTTTAGCTTATTCTGTTTCTGATCATTGCGTTGGTTTTTCAAGTATTCGCTAAAGATATATGTGCGAAAACCCGTATATGTTTGCATGTACATCATTTCTCATAACCAGTTGTTATACATCCAGGAATACAAAGCTTAAATCACTGTGATTGTATACATATGAAAACACTATGGGTATATATTTTCGTGTGCATCACTTCTCAGGTGAGTACATTGTGTACATGAAGGCGTGTATAGTGAAATCATCATGATTGTATTTATTTCAAAGAACTATAAGTATATATTTGCCTGTATTTCATTCCAATTAACCGATTGTGTACATGAAGTAGTATTAAACTGGAAACAACTGGGATTGTAGATACTTGAAAGAATTATAGGGATATATTAGCGTGTATTTTATTTGTAGTCTCTATGTGTTTGAAGCAGTATACTAAACTGAAACCAGTGTAATTGTATGTTTCAAAAAATTTTCAATAAAGTAAAACTGAGAAAATATAATAAACATTTGAGGTGTTGCGTCTGTGGTGTACGTATACGTGATTATGTTATACATCTGGTGACAAAGTTGCATGGCTGAAGAAAAGTTTATGTTTGATTTGCCTAGGAAGTTAATGCAATATGCAAGGGCAGTAACGCCTATTTTCAGTAATGCGTATTATGCATATACTGTGAAGTATATATAGATCCCGCAGAAGTTCATACACGGTTGTACGTGTATATACTTTTGCCCACACACGAATAATGGAGCATGACAGGTGGCGCACCATTTGTAATGAGGACCACTTTCTTCAAGCAGTGTGTAATCAGTGCTTTATGATATCTATTAATGCAGTCTAAAAGAATACTGGCACACCTGCCTTGGGCAATCAACACCCTTTTGCCCCCTTCTCGCACTTTCCTCAGTGGGTGTTAAAAAAGTGAAGGACATTGAAGGCACCCTTCTTTAAGGGTGTTTTAGTAGCATCCTGCAGTTTTTTACATGTACATCCTATTTTCAGGGTGCATGGGCAAGCACCCATTTTGGAAGGTGCTGAATTAACACCTTTAGACTGTCGTTCATGGGACAAGCTCATTCACACCATTTTGGGTGTGAAAATTTTTACTGTGTAGTTACATATCGACGCACGCTGCGGTACAATTCTGGCCAAAAAACCTGACGTCGCGCGCTGTCGTATGTGTGAGAAACACCGAGATGTCCCGCTGTTGCTGCGTCGTGAAGTTGTTCAAGTATGGCAGGCCCTAGATGACGAGGAATGACAAGCAGAAGCTCAGGGCATTCAGTGCTGACGTCGCGGCGGTAGAGAATGCCACCATGCAGCACGAACATACGGGATTCAGCGTCATGGCTGTCAGACTGGATGGCGTAGATGATAGTGCGCACTGATGCATCCCAGCGTTGTTCAATGCACATACCGCCGATGTCAGTAAACCGAATTACACTGCTCTTCAGGTCAGTCACAACGTGATCAGGAGGACCCACGGGATGACGAGACAGACAATCTGCGTCCTTGTGCAAACGGCCAGACTTGTAGCTGACGCTAAACGAAAATTCCTAGAGCCTCAGAGCCCAGCGACGCAGACGTCCGGTCGGGTTCTTCAGAGAAATCAGCCAGCAGAGGACGTAATGGTTCGTAACGACTGAGAATATGCGACTATACAAATGAGGTCGGAACTTGGCGACCACCCAAACTAAAGCTAAACAATCTCTCCCGGTGATGAAATAGTTCCTCTCAGATGGAGAAAGCAGGCGACTGGCATAAGCTATCACGCGCTGTCTGCCATGGTGCCGCTGAGTGAGAACTGCGCCAATACCGTGGCCAGTGGCGTCGGTGCGAACTTCTGTAGCAGCAGAAGGATTAAAGTGGGCTAGTATAGGCGACGTAGTTAAGTAGCCGATGAGATCGGTGAACGCTTGAGCCTGCTGAGAGCCCCATGAGAATGTGGTATCTTTTTTCAGCAAATCTGTGAGTGGCCTGGCAACTTTGGCGAAGATTTAGTATGAACATAAGCCGATGAAGCTCTAAACGTCGGATGTAAAACGGGGCACCGAAAAGCTACGGACGGCGCGGATCTTTTTGCGATCTGGTTAGACGCCATCGGCGTTTACAAGATGGCCTAGAATGGTAATCTGACGGCGACTAAATTGGCATTTCTTGAAGAAGAGTTGTAGCCCAGCTGTTCCGAAGACTGCCAGAATTGCAGCCAGAGGGGTCAAGTGGCTATCGAAAGTAGATGAAAAGACTATCACATCGTCTAGGTAACAGAGAGAAGTAGACCACTTATAACCATGCAGGAGAGATTCCGTCATTTGTTTGAATGTAGCAAAGGTGTTACATAGTCCAAAAGGCACTGCCTTAAACTGGTATAAACCATCCCGTGTAATGAAGGCCGCCTTCTCGCAGTCCATCTCATTGACAGAAATCTACTAGTAGCCGGACCGAAGTTCCATAGACGAGAAGTATGTAGTGCCGTGCAAGCAGTCTAACGCGTCATCGATGCGTGGTATTGGGTATACGTCTTTTCGCGTGATCTTGTTGAGATGGCGATAGTCAACGCAGAAGCGCCAGGTACAGTCTTTTTTGTTCACAAGGACGGCAGTGGAGGCCCAAGGGCTTCTTGATGGTTCTATTACACATTTGTTGAGCATTTTGTCAACTTCCGTTTGGATACTTCTGCGCTCAGTGTGGAAGACACGATAGCGGCGTCAGCGAATAGGACTGCCGTCACGAGTGTTTATACGTTGCTGAACACTGGATGTTTGCCCTAGAGGTCTGCCGTCGAGATAAAAAAATGTCGGTATTAGACGCGAGAAGGCGATGGATGTCGTTGGCCTGCGCAGAATTGAGGTAGGGTGCAATCATCTTCCAGAAACGATTTGGGAAAGAACAGGTGCTGTCAGCTACAGTAGACTGAAGTAAATCAATCTCGGTGGTGAGAGTCGCTATTTTGAATTCGTCAGCATTAGATACGCTGGCCAAGAACATGCCACGAGAAAGCACTTCAGGGCTCAAGCAGAAATTGAGAAGTGGTAGCGATGTACAGTTGTCAGTGACAGTTACATGCTTATGGGTAATGGCGATGTTGCACTCCAAAAGGACGTCGGGGAGAGGAAGGAGGACATATTGACCATCGGGAACTTGTGGCTGTGCTGTGTAAACATTGTAGGTGGCTGCCTGAGGTGACAGTCACACATCCTAAAGAGAGCACAGTGGCGGCGTGCAGTGTGGACTTCAGCGACCAGCTGAAACAGCTCTAGCTGAAGGATGCCGGTTGCACAATCAACAAGAGCAGAATGATTCGACAAGAAGTTCATGCCTAGGATAACGTCATAGGGACAGTGGTCAATCATGGCTAAAATGACATTAGTAGTGTGGTCATTTATACTTAAGCGGGCAGTGCACAGACCGAGAGCCATCAGCTTGCCGCCATCGGCCACACAGAGCAATTTTGCACCCGCTGGTGTCAGAACGTTTTTAAACGTGTGCGTAGGCTTGAACACATCACAGAAATGCTTGAACCGGTGTCTACAAGTGTTTGTACGGATATGCCGTCTACTTTAACGTCTATTACACTTACCCTGCTGGGAATGGAGAGAGAATTTGCAGCGGAAGTCGTCAACGTTGCACCACTTCTGGGGGCTGCATTTCTCTGTGTTTTCAAGACGATGTGGCGGAAAGCAATGGGGGACGATAAGCGCCGTGGCTGCGACAAATGTGGTGATTGAGAGCGTATTTGCGGCGAACGAGACTGGTGCCCACGTGGTGAAGGCGAGCGGCTATACGCAGTGTTGCGAGATTGGTCAATGGCATCGCACTGTTCGGCTGGTGAAAACGTGCGGGTGATTGCGTTGAAACGGGTCATATGGGTGATTGCACGAGGTGCCGAGGACCGTGTGTTCCCGCAGTAACGAGCAAATTGTCCAACGCGGTGGCAGTTGAAACATAAAATTGGCAGCATATCCACGGAGTGAATGACAGAGAGTGGGGCGAAGCATTCGTCCGTACATTTGTTCTTACTTCTGTCCGTCCATGTGTCAGTCTGTGTGACCGTCCATGCGTACATCCGCCCGTCCATGCGTGCGTCTGTTCGTGCGTCCGGCCTTGCGTTCGTCCATGCATCCGCCCCTGCATCTGTTCATGCTTCGATCCATGCATCTGTCTGTGTATACGTTCGTCCATCAATTCAATACTCCAAGTACCAACATCTCGCATCTTTTCATCATATATTTCCTATATAGAAGCACCGCAATCCCGCGGACATTCCAAGGACTAAACGAGAGGTGGCACACGCACACTTACTTACGGCTTGCGCTTCGGGTTTACTTCCCACCTTTAAATACCTCGAGTTCATGGTATATTCTAAATGACTGTATTCATGGCACTGCGGGCCAACGCTCGCTAAACCTTTCTAATATCAAGGAGGTTACGCCCAGCGAGTATAAGGTAGCAAACTTTTCCTGTCAGACAGTGCTCAATGTACATGCCAATGGCTGCTAATGGGAAATGAAAGACAGGAGAATTCGGCTCTTACTTTATTACGGCTTGCACTTTGTATCTACTTCCCACCTTTAACCACCTGTAGTTCATTTATTGTATATACTAGTTCAGTGTACTGGCACTGCGGCTCACCGCTCGCTAAACCTTTCTGAAACTAAGGAGGTTAGATCTAGCGAGTATAACGTAGCAGCCCTTTTTTGTCAGATAGCGCTCAATGTACATGCCAATGGCTGCTAATGGGGATCGCAGCGTGCGCGTTAGCTAAAACTTGAATGCTCCTGTCTCTCATTCCCCATTAGCAGCCATTGGCATGTACATTAATACCTATTTTTATTGTTCAACAATACACAGAAGCAATATCTCACAAGGACCACTTTGGAGGTCAAAATGTTATACTTATTACATACTATAACGGCTACGATGGACGAACGGGTTCTGCTATAAAGAGCTTCGCCCCTAATAGGGCGGCCATATGCAGTTCGCCACTCAGCCGTGTTGCGGGTATGTGGCGAAAACCGTCGATTGGAGGAGGGCACCGTGAAAGGGCGTTCGCTGACTATGGGTGCGGTGACATTGCACACGAATGCACTTCGATGTTTTCAAGCTCCTGGCGCACGATGGCTTGAACAAGAGGTTTAGTAGGAATAGTGGTATTGGTACCGCTGGAATAGAACGCCTAGAATTTCATTGCTTCCAAGTCGCGACGAACAATGCGTGTCCGTTCTCTAGGCAGTGACGGACGTTGTGGTGCAGACTGGTCCTCGCAAGTCGATGTCGCAGCGGCGTTTGGTAGTCGGGCGAATGTTTGCAGAATGCGGTGACTTTTCACTTGCTCAAACTGATGATACTTTTTGATGATCGCGTCCACGGTGAAACAGCCCTTGCACACCAAGAGATTGAATGCGTCGTCTGCAATCCCTTTTAGGACATGCTCGACCTTGTCACCTTCTTTCATGTCACTTTCGGTCTTTTGGCAGAGGGCTAGCACGTCCTCGATGTGTGCGAGGTATGATTCCATTGGAAATGGGGCACGGCAGGCTATTTTTTGTGTGATGACCTTATGATTGACGGTTTTGCCAAGCACCTCTCGCATCTTTTCTTTGCCTTGGTTCAAGCTAGTGAGTTCTTTTTCGTTGTTTTCATACTATACCTTGGCCGTGCCTCTCAAGTAAAACAGCACATTAGCCAACTGAAGTGTGGGATCCCATCTGTTCGGCACACTCACCCATTGGAACATGGCCCACCAATCGTCAACGTCGATGCCATCAGTCCCGCAGAATGTACAGGGATCCTAAGAAGCATGAAAACGTATGGTTGCGGCGCCATATTCGTCGGAGACGCTCACGTTGATGCAGAGGGCTCAGCATTGGCCATGGCTCAAAAACCGATGCGACGTCCACTGCGGAGCTCCGTTGCCTAATGGTTACCAAGCACCTCTCACCAATATGTTACGGGGTTGATGACTTCTGTACAAAATGCTTTTACAGAGGAAAAGCAACAGGCAAGAATCACAATGGCTGATTCGCACGCTCGTGCGCCTCTCAGCTGACTGTGTCCTTCCTCTTCCTTTACTTTATTTCGGTAAAAATATCATTATTCCGTACGCTGTAGTGGGCATACCAAGATTGTGACCGCTTGGGGTTCTCCAATGCGCACATATCTCTTCGTTCACGGGTGTTCTTTATATATTTCGACCCCAACTAAATGCAGCTATTGTAGTCGGAGATCCCTCCCACGTTATCAAGCATAAGACCGTGACACTACCCGTCTGTACTGTCACAGTATTTGCTTAATCAACGTCGATGTACGTATATACTTCAGACAGGGCATAGATATGCCACCAGTAAAACATTGATGCGACAGATACTACTTCGCTTTTTTACTACACAAGTTCGCAGTGTAGTATCGTCACCTCATGGGCATATAGGCTGGCACTACAGTAGCACAAAATCCCAACCAGTAAATGATGACGAGAGAGTTGCCATCACTGCACAATATTGTCTCTTCAATGCCACATCCATAGATGCAGTCCACTTTGCAGAGCTTCTCTCCGTTTTCATGTGCCGTTTATGTGATAGTAGCCTTCGAACAGATGTTTTTAACCACAGTGCAGTATTACTGGCGCAATGGCTTTTTGAGCTGTTCGCTCCAAAATGAAGCACGGTAGTGTCACACGTGCGTGCTCTCCCTGCAGCCATTCGTCTGGGCGCGAATGCCGAAGTTGTGTCGCGAATCTCTGCCAAGGGCTGTTTTTTGGTGAGCCACCTATCCAGTCCTGGTCTCCTATGAAACCAAGACTTCAGATTGATGCAATTCCCCAAAAGCACGTGAAATTCCGGAGGTTTATTTATTGCGAACGAACGTCATAGAAAACCACATCAGCACGTCTTTCATAGCATTTGGAGATACCATTTTAAAACAATAATAAGGAGCCTTGCAATATTCCACAAGTGTCAGTGCTGAAATTGGGTTTGCATAGATTCTCTCATCTAGTGTTGTCTATCTTTTGGTCAGTCATCCTCTTGTGCAGTGTTATTTGACGTGTACCCAAGAATAATTCAGAGTTGAAAGTTCGTGTGGTCATGTGTCTTTTGTCAAGTTAAGAATTTATACAGCCATAGGCTATAGCTGCAGTCTAGTTCACCTGCCTTGTAACCCTGCAAGTCATGTTTAGAAATCATGAAAAACCTTGTCTTTATTTGTAAATCAGTGAAACAAGCTCGTTTTAATCAACTATCATTGAAATCTATTCCTAAATAATTTGGTCTGTGGCAGATGTTTTCGCACAATGGCTTTTGCAGTGTTTGTTCATTTCTTTTCATAATGACCACATTGCATTTGATCTTGATAGTACAACATAGCGTCTGCTTTCATTGTTTTTCAGTGTTTTAGCTTGCATATGTGTTGTACTGCAAAGCTCAGAACTTATTCTGAGGTGTTTATTTCTATTCACGTATGCAGGTTTCTGAAAAAGCTCAGCGTTTGATGAAGACGTGACTGTTGAAGTTTGTTGGCCTGTGTCGTCAGCAAACTTTGTTGAAGTTTGTTGACGACACAGGGTTTCCGGTCCTTCTTTGGAGCGGCCTAGGCCATGGCCACAAATTTGTCGGAGTTTTCACCACCAACACACATCGCAGGCAGCTTGCAGCCGCAGCGCCCATGGCGTCCCCTGTATTAAAAGAAACTTGTAATATGTGCCTATTTGAAAGATATAGATTGATTGGCTTGCCAAACACCTCCTTAGTAAAAGGTTGTAGATTTAACGCATTATACATCAATAATTTATACATTTAAATAGTTTGAAATAATAATTTTTAAAGTGACTTCACTTCTGTGTGGCGCAGGATCCACTTCTGTGCGGGGCTATAGAGGCTAGAAGGTTTTCAAGCCTCAATAGAGGGGCTGGCTGCTGCGCCAAGCGGCGCAGGACACGCTGTTTTTTTTATTCTGGCACAGGTTGGATGGATGGATGGATGGATGTGGCTGTACCCTTTAGATCAGACGGCGGCTGACGCCACCTAGCCCTAATACTTTGTGAACCACCAACTAGACTTATCTTTTTCCCCCTTTAAATAGTGAAGTATAGGACTGGTACTTTGCAGTGAATGGTTTTTCACTCGTGCCTTGACTTTAGCCACTAATCAGATAAAATCTTTCGAATTATTTCTACCCGCTTAAAGTCTATTTCGGCCTACCTGTCTCTAAACCCCAGTATTTTGAAAAACTTCGTGCCATCATCCTGAACTATACAGTGAAGCCCTTTACAGAACATTATCAAGCGTTTGGCAGTTTCCTCCTCCTCTACGAATGCATTGCATACCATGTCTACTCTTTTGTATTTGGCCCGATATGTCTCGGTTCGCAATACTCCTGATCTGGCCTCAAACAGTAGACAACTGCCCCGCGTAGTATCATAGATCCTTTCCTTGGTAATTTCCTGCCTAAAAGATCGATAGATCTCTAGTGCGAACTTCTTAATCATGCCAATTTTGCACATGTCAGTCTCCGTTTCCTTCACCTTCTGAACTGACAGTTCTTTTTGTTTTGGCACCCTGCTGTTTTCTAAGTATTTACCCGTCAATTTTCTGGTTCGCTTCCTCCATTTTGTATCGACCTTCTTCATGTACAAGTAGCTGAAAACCTTCCTATCCCAAAGCTCCTCCTCCATTTCTCTCAATCACTTCTCATAGTTCATCTTGCTGCAAGGTTCCATGCCCTCAAATGATGTCCATCTCATGTCACCTTGTACTTCCAGATTTGGTTATTCCCGTGAGCTTCTAAAGCAAGCAAGGTTGGACACGTGCAGCCTGGCGCTTGCACCTGTGCCAGCGCCACCTGGCGGTTTCCTTCCAAGGCGTTACGCGCTAGCCGGCGCGTTCATCACACTTTCGTAATCTAGCTACTGTACCTGGGTTATGATACGGTCTGTGTTCCAATACTCACCGTAGACGGTTAAATAGACAGCTGCATGAACGGCGGCCATCCTAAGTGCCATTACAATTCTCACGTAGCCGGCTAAAGTAGACAGCTCCGAGAAGAACGCATCGTAGACAAATACGATGCAGGCTACTTTGCTGTCTAAACAAGATGGCGGCTCAGCGAATTGCTCAGATAGATCAAACCTCGTCAGAATGGCCACCTGCACACAAGCAGACGCTTTCCCAGACGCTGAATTTGAGTAACATTTATTTGTTTTTTATTTTGCCACAAAACAAGCCGGAAATTACAACTATTACATTTGTTATCTTTAGCTCTTTCTTCTCAACGCGACGTGGCGCATTGTCGCGTAATAGCTGCCTAAACGTGTTCGGACAGCATGGGCGCGGTGCGGTCTTCTAAGCAGTCTGCGTAGACTGTCTACGTGCTGTCTAAGAATTGAAACACAGCAATGAAAACACGCGGCTCGAACCACGCAGCCGATCAAGGGCCGACTAAAGCTCCTTGATTTTGGGAAAGTACCACCTCCTCGCCACCCACGCGTGAGATCTCCTCTCTCCCTCTTGCCCCTTCCGAGCTTCTACCATTCTGTGCCGCTGTTTTTGCGCGATGATTGGTCTCCTTTGAGGTTGCCCGTGAAGACGCGTGACACATGCGCTGTGCTGATATTTTTTTTTATTTTTCGATGGCGCCATTTTTCACCGGGGCTTTACGTAGGGTCGTGTAGCGAACATGGCGTGCGCGTTGTTTTCTGCGTTGCTGGCGCTATGCCTTGCAGTGGCACCTATACCTGTTGCAACCAGAATAGAAACGACTATGCTCTTCCATGATATCCAAGATAAACGCGATAGCTTTTGTACGAAGTCCTTGCATTACATCGGCTAAAAGAAATTAATTCCGTCGAAAAACATGTTCTTTGTGAGTTACAGCGCTTTCATTATTGCTGGCACGGAAGCATAACCGAATTCTGTATGTATATGAGTATTCTTTCTCAATGATAAACATTGTTCTTTTTTTGGTTAACTGTGCGTCGCATCAAAATACGATTCTCCGGAATGTGCTGAATAGTCCACCGAGGCTCCATCAAATCGCGCTACGGCAACTATTATTCAGTCTGCTGCTTTGCGCAGCGAACAGTTACCTGCTATAATACAGCTTCTCGATTGCGCCTATCGTGACCGTTAGGATCTGCTGAAAATAATGCAGAAAAAGTAGGTGAATGAATGAATATATTGTAGCGAAACGTCGGGGTTGTTCAAGTTAGACGCATCGGATGACCAGGGAGACGAATAAGTGTGGGTGAAACTCCGCGGAGGCAATTGATGAGACGTCAACACGATGATTTCGGGGAGCACTCATTGGGAGTTTATTTAGCTAACACAACTTCAATTTACAAAATGCACTGGGTTACAAAGACAAAACATAGAAAATGGTGGCATACCCCTCGGCCGGCATGGCCTGGTCTCCGGTGGTGAGATCCGCTGTTTACCCCCCGACTCCGCTCCGCTCGCTTTTCGAATCAAACATCTTCTTTTTAACCCTTGGTCGAACAAAGAGTCTTCACAAAACCAATCACATGTTGGGACTCGCAGCATCACAACCAATCACAGAAACACGTTCATAAAAGGCACTACATTTGTAAAAAACGTCGTCACCGAAGGAAACGCGCAAAGGGAGAGAGGTTCTCCGCACGTGACACTCTCTCCCATGCCAGGCCGTGCTGTCCAACATTACTCGTGCCGGCCCCATCGGCCGACTTCAGTCGGCGGCCGTTCTCACGCTCGAGCCCGGTCAGTTCTTTCGTTAATTGTTGCTTCCTAGAAGCGTCCTTAAGAGCGATGGATACACCATTGGGCTCCGTGCGCTTTCCAGGTGTACATGCGACAGCGAGGCGCCCCGACATCCTAACAATAGCGCAGTAGAATTTGGTCGTTTACCTGCCGCCACTATGTCTCGGTCAGGCTAAGTGGTCGCGTCCCCATGTCATTCTCAATGACACGCGTGCCTGTTAACAATGGCTTAGACTCAGACGGTGGCGCCGGACCGGCCTCTTGCTAGACGCTTTTCCGGGTAAGCTTTCCCCTTCTAATCCCGAACGGGGCGACCTTGACTGTTCCGTTTGTAAGCCGTACATGCAGCGTGTAGGCGCCTGTCCCAGGCTGGAAAACACGATCTATCCCACATTCCGTTAAAGTTAAAAGCCGAAGCTCTGTAATGGCCAGAGAAACAAAGAAATACTTAAAAAAGAAGCAGAGGAGTTGGTTTTGCACAAATTTCCTGAGAAGATACTGGAACTGGAAACCTTGCTCTCGCGACACCTCCCCCCTACGAAAAAGAGTGCCCCACTCGTTTTATCTGCAAAACACGACAATAAATAGACTAATTATACAAAAAGGTTTTGCATTCAACAAGTGTATGAGACGCTTATTTAAAGACACTTATGCATGTGTATAAAAGGTGAGAGGCTTGAAAAAAATACATAAAAACAACAGATGAAAAACAAAACAAAATCATTAGGCACAGAAATATATAGGTTCACCTCGTCGGTACTGCAATACAGTTCAGTGTCCGTTTCGTAAGCACTGACATTCTGTTGTGCGTTGTTATTACTTGAAAATGTCTTCCAGTCCGAGTAAAGTTCAGTGTCCGTGTCGTAGCTTTCGCACTGCTGTACTGGAACACTGGTCTGTGTCCCGCCACACACAATGTTGCAAACGGAGTTCCTGACCCACTCGCGAACCGCACTCGCGCACATCACCATTGGAGCCGCACTCGCGCACAACACTTTGATGCAATCCGTGGTCATCTCTCCTTGCACTGCCCTCGCGCACAACACTTCGATGCAATCCGTGGTCATCTCTCCTGGCACTTCCCTCGCGCACATCACCACCGAGATCGCGCACCTCATGTTTATCATCAGACTCATCGTCCACGTCGTCGGCATCGGAGCCCAATCGAACGTGGCAGGGCTTTAAACGCGCCACATTCACAACGTCACGTTTTTTTCCCAGTTTGGTCTACCACCTCCCAGTTGTTCTCGGCTACCTGGCGCACAAGACGGAAAGGTCCGTGATATTTGTGAAGAAGCTTCGTCGTCTTCCCTTTCGTCCGGGAGGGAGTCCACAAGTACACCAAGTCGCCCTGATGATAAACAACACTTCGTCGCCTAACATCATAGCTGCGTTGTTCTTCTCCTGCTGACGCTTCTCCCGTTCATTTACTATTTTTCGAGCCTGCCGCAGCCTGCGGGCCACTTTCATTGCATCCAGGGTGTAATCGAATCCGCGTTGCGCGCCCGACCCTACATCCACCGGTAGTGTCGGTTCATGTCCGTGAAGAAGAAAGAAGGGAGTGAATCCAGTCGTCTCGTGGGTGGAAGAATTGTATGCGAATAGAACGTACGGTAGGAATTCATCCCAGTCGCGGTGGTGTGAGGAAACGTACATGCTGAGCATGTCAGCCAACGTGCGGTCAAAACGCTCGCACAAGCCGTTGGCCTGAGGGTGGTATGCTGTTGTGGTGGCATGCTCGCTACCCACGAGCCGGAATATTTCTTCGGTCATGTTGGCGACAAAGTGCTGCCCACGATCGCTTATTACTTTCTCCGGGGCACCATGACGTAGGACGATTTGTTCGACGAAAGCTCTGGCTGCTTCTGCGGCAGTGGCCGCTGGACACGCGACAGCCTCGACCCATTTGTATGGTAGTCGGTAATCACGAAGATGTAGCGGTTCCCTGCTTTGGATTTAGTGAAAGGCCCAATGAAATCCATGCCCACCTGCTGAAAAGATCGACCTGAAGGTGGGATCAGTTGGAGGAAACCGACCGGCCTCCCCGGTGGTTGCTTTCGTGTCTGGCAGTGGGACAGGAGAGAACGTACTTGCTTACGTACGAGAACATCTTCGGCCAGAAATATCGGCAACGAACTTTCTCCCATGTGCGCTTGACACCTAAGTGGCCTGCCGTGGTGGCGTCATGGCAGTACCTTAAAATCTCAGATCTCAAGCACTTGGGGACAACGAGCGCCGCACGATCCTCCTGAAACCCTTTCGCCCTTCGATACAGTACACCGTCGATCAACCGAAAGCTCCGTGCCGTTCTTTTAGTTTTCCTGACAACGGGCGCATCCGGGTGCTCGAGGTGCTGAATAATTTCTTTCATCCATGGGTCTGCCTTCTGCTTTTTTCCAACATCCACCTGATCCAGAACCAGCAAGGGTAAGGGGTTTTCTTCGCTTACAGGCGCGGGATCATGAGGAAGGCGGGAAAGTGTGTCGGCATTTGCATTCTTGAGGCCAGGGCGGTGTCGCAACGTTTCTGTACCGTTGGCTCGTGTGGGGACTGTGAGAAGCTGACCTTCCGACAATGTGCCGATGGGGCGGCCGGGCTGGCCCCCTAGGCCCGGCCGTTCTCGTTTCCCGAAGGATTAGGCTGCACATTCTGATTGCTTTGGAGCTCAGCCTCATCGTTTCCTGTCATCTCGGAACCGCTGCCAGCACTGTTGTGCTATGTGACCTATGCGGCGGCAAATCTGGCATTGGGGACGCCCGTCGTTGGCACGGGAAGTTCTCTGAGGCCAAGGCATTGAGGGGCGACGCACCTCGTCTTCGATGCTTTTTAGCCGGTCAGACAGCAGGGCAACCGAGTCCGCAATCGTTTTCAGGTGTCTCTCGCGGTCGGCAGCCTCCTGCGGGCAGCGCGATTCGGCCGTGGCGCAGGTGGCGACACACGTAGGAGGAGGGTGCCCTGTCGCTGCGGCGGGTGCGAACCCTACGGGATGCACGATGTTTTGCATCCACGACTGCGATCCGGTGGAATACTGGATGCCAATTGGTTGTAGCCCCGACACACGGCTCATCAAAGCTGCCAGATTTATGCGTTGCAAAATTTGGAGGAATGCGGTGCAGCTCTCCGGGTTTGCGATTATCATTTTCTCCAGAACGTCCGGACGTAAACCGCGTATAAGGTGCCGCAACCGATCATCTTCCGTCATAGACGGGTTCACTCTTGCACACAGCTGTACGACGTCATAGTAGTACTGCTCGGGGGTTTCGGATGGCAATTGAGTGCGGTTTTGTAGCCTCAAATAGGCGATCTCGACTGAGTGGCGACTCGTAAAGGACGTTTTTAGTAGCGTCGCCCATTCTTCCCATGTATTATGGGCACCGGTTAGAATTTGAGTATTGTGCCACTTTTTCGCATCTCCTTCTAAGGCCAGATATAGAAATTTCACCTTCGTGGCTTGGTCCCAATTATTAAGCGATGCTACATGTTCGTAGCAAAGTAGCCATTCGGAACAGATTCCTCCGGCGCGCCTCTAAAGACTGGTGGTCCGACGAATGGTTTAGCTTGGGGGGTAGACATGGCGTGCGAGAGGTACTGGGATTGGTACCCAGCACCTCCACCACTTTGTAGCGAAACGTCGGGGTTGTTCAAGTTAGACGCATCGGATGACCAGGGAGACAAATAAGTGTGGGTGAAACTCCGCGGAGGCAATCGATGAGACGTCAACACGATGATTTCGGGGAGCACTCATTGGGGGTTTATTTAGCTAACACAACTTCAATTTACAAAATGCACTGGGTTACAAAGACAAAACATAGAAAATGGTGGCATACCCCTCGGCCGGCATGGCCTGGTCTCCGGTGGTGAGATCCGCCGTTTACCCCCGACTCCGCTCCGCTCGCTTTTCGAATCAAACATCCTCTTTTTTAACCCTTGGTCGAACAAAGAGTCTTCACAAAACCAATCACATGTTGGGACTCGCAGCATCACAACCAATCACAGAAACACGTTCATAAAAAGCACTACATTTGTAAAAACGTCGTCACCGAAGGAAACGCGCAAAGGGAGAGAGGTTCTCCGCACGTGACACTCTCTCCCATGCCAGGCCGTGCTGTCCAACATTACTCGTGCCGGCCCCATCGGCCGACTTCAGTCGGCGACCGTTCTCACGCTCGAGCCCGGTCAGTTCTTTTGTTAATTGTTGCTTCCTAGAAGCGTCCTTAAGAGCGATGGATACACCATTGGGCTCCGTGCGCTTTCCAGGTGTACATGCGACAGCGAGGCGCCCCGACATCCTAACAATAGCGCAGTAGAGTTTGGTCGTTTACCTGCCGCCACTATGTCTCGGTCAGGCTAAGTGGTCGCGTCCCCATGTCATTCTCAATGACACGCGTGCCTGTTAACAATGGCTTAGACTCAGACGGTGGCGCCGGACCGGCCTCTTGCTAGACGCTTTTCCGGGTAAGCTTTCCCCTTCTAATCCCGAACGGGGCGACCTTGACTGTTCCGTTTGTAAGCCGTACATGCAGCGTGTAGGCGCCTGTCCCAGGCTGGAAAACACGATTTATCCCACATTCCGTTAAAGTTAAAAGCCGAAGCTCTGTAATGGCCAGAGAAACAAAGAAATACTTAAAAAAGAAGCAGAGGAGTTGGTTTTGCACAAATTTCCTGAGAAGATACTGGAACTGGAAACCTTGCTCTCGCGACAATATCGCGGTGATACTTGCGATTCAAATGGGATTCTTCTTTATGGAGTAGACGCGTATTCACGCGCAAAATACTGACACTGTTACGTGCGATCTTGCACTAGAAAAATTAAATAACAAGAAATTTCAGAAAAAAAATTGTCGACAAAAAGCACTAACTGCTTGATAGCGAAAATGAGCCGTTATGTCACAGTGCAAGTTACGTCACGTGACGGCACTTTGACGTCACTATGACACCACAAGTTTTGCGACTTGTAATGAATTTTCATCACATTGTCACGTAAGAGTGAGGCTAGCCCGAAGACAGGAGACCGGGAGGCTCGTAGACATAGAAGGAGATCCGTTTATTTTGCGGACTTGCGCCCACTAAAGGAAAGCAGACACATCGGCTTAGTGGGTGGCGAACAGCGAGTTCGACGGCCGTCGGGGAACAGAATGTCCTACTGGATGGCAAGGCGCGTTCACCATCCGACGAGATACAGTCGCCGTAGCATCTTGCGCTATCTCGTTACCAACAAATGGTCGACGTGCGGGCCACGATCTTCGCAGATGAATCGGTGCATCCTGGACCACGATAAGGCCACGTGCCGGCGGTATCGGCATGCGCAACACTATCCGCTATACGCTTCGCGGCATTGCTCCCTCCTCAACGTGAGCATCGACCCGAAGCTTTGTTTAAAATAAAACCCAAAAGAAAGGGACAGCCTGTGCGAAGGTAAATGTTAAATAAGAACGAATCACGCACACACAAACAAAACAAGAGACGCAAAGAGGGAGCGTTTTTTAGCGCGCTGGATAGGGCTTCAAACGAGTGACGTGTACCACTTCTTGTCGTGCGCGGCGTCACTGGGATGAGCTAGCCCCATCAGGGATAACTTCATAGTCAACTTCACCCACTTGACGGATGACTTTGTATGGGCCGAAATAACGGCGCATGAGTTTTTCACTCAATCCGTGGCGGCGAACGGGCGTCCAGACCCAGACGATAGCACCTAGCCTGTATGTTAAATCGCGTCTCCGCAGGTTGTAGCGTCTTGCGTCATTTCGCTGTTGGTTTTTTATGCGCAGACGAGCAAGCTGCCGGGCTTCTGCGCGCTGAAGGTAGGCGGCCGCGTCTAGGTTGTTTTCATCGGTGACCTTAGGCAGCATGGCGTCCAGGGTAGTAATGGCATCCCTCCCGTGGACGAGATTAAATGGTGTCATTTTAGTGGTCTCCTGCACCGCAGTGTTGTAGGCGAAGGCCACGTAAGGCAGAATTAAGTCCCAGGTCTTGTGTTCTGTGTCCACGTACATAGCGAGCATATCGGCAGTGGTCTTGTTCAAGCGTTCCGTGAGACCGTTTGTCTGCGGATGGTACGCAGTTGTTCTTCGGTGATCTGTTTTACTGTAATGTAAGATTGCCTCGGTAAGATCAGCCGTAAACGCCGTTCCCCTGTCTGCTATTAGTACCTCAAGTGCGCCATCACGGAGTAGAATTGATTCGACAAAAATTTGGCAACTTCAACGGCTGTTCCGTTCGCAAGGGCCTTAGCTTCAGCGTATCGGGTAAGGTAATCAGTGGCTACTATGATCCACTTGTTACCGGATGTTGACGTGGGGAAAGGTCCAAGCAGGTCCATACCAATCTGTTGGAATGGTCTCGACGGGGGTTCAATTGGCTTGAGAGATCCAGCTGGCTCTGTTGGAGGTCTCTTCCGGCGCTGACGTTCACGGCAACTCTTGACGTACCTCGCAACATCTCAGGAGGGGTGGGGTCAGTAGTATCGCTCTTGAATTCTGAGTAGTGTGCGTGTAAAACCGAAGTGGCCTGCAGTGGGTTCGTCATGTAACGCTTGTAAATTTTTTTCTCTGAGGCTGCTTGGGACGACAAGAAGGTAAGCTGCCTTATTCGGTGCGAAGTTGTTTTTAACGACCACCCCGTTTTGCACACAGAAAGAGGATATCCCACACTTGAACAGTGCAGGCGGTATGGAGGCCTTTTTTTGATGTAGTTGATCAACTGTCGTAGGATCGGGTCCGAGCGCTGCTGTAATGCAAAGGTGCTGCTGCTGATACGCCCAAGAAAGGCATCGTCGTCTTCATGGCTTGGTGGTGTGCCGACAGGGGCTCTTGAGAGGCAGTCTGCCCCGGTGTGTTTACGACCAGACGTGTAGACCACCTTCACTTCAAACTCGTGAAGCCGTAGGCTCCATCGAGCGAGGTGGCCAGAAGGGTCTCTCAAACTGGCCAACTAGCACAACGCATGATGGTCCGTCACGACCTTGAAGGGTCTGCCATACAAGTATGGGCGGAATTTCGAGCTGGCCCATACTATCGCAAGACACTCCTTCTCAGACGTGGAATAGTTCACTTCCGCTTTCGACAGTGAGCGGCTTGCATACGCGATGACGCGCTCGCAGCTCTTGTGCTTCTGAACGAGAATGGAACCTGAGCCGATGCTGCTGGCGTCTGTATGTATCTCAGTTTCGGCATTTTCATCAAAGTGACCCAGCACCGGCGGCGACTGTAAACGTTGTCGAAGTTCTTTGAATGCCTCACGTTGCGCAGCTTTTCATTTAGAAGGGGCGTCCGACTTGGTGAGCTGCGTCAAAGGGTCAGCAAAATGTGAGAAGTTCTTGACGAACCGCCGGTAATAGGCGCATAGTCCTAAGAGTCGGCGCACTGCTCTCTTATCTTGCGGCTGAGGAAACTGTGCGATAGCGGCTGTCTTCTCGGGATCTGGTCTTACGCCATCTTTGCTTATAACATGGCCAAGAAACTGTAGTTCTTCATAGGCAAAATGGCATTTTTCTTGCTTCAGTGTCAGCCCTGATGACTTAATTGCGTCCAGTACCGTTGGGAGCCTTTTCAGGTGGTCGATAAAGTTGCAGGCGAAGACGACCACATCGTCCAGGTATACGAGACATATTTGCCACTTGAGGCCTGCCAGTACTATGTTCATTAGACGCTAGAAGGTTGCTGGAGCGGAACAAAGTCCAAATGGCATCACTTTAAGGTCATACAATCCATACGGTGTGATGAAGGCGGTCTTTTCTCGGTCTCTTTCATCAACCTGAATTTGCCAATACCCTGTCTTCAGATCAATGGACGATAAGTACCTTGCATCACTAAGGCGATCTAGGGTATCGTCGGTCCTTGGTAAAGGGTACACGTCCTTCTTGGTTACATTATTCAACCGTCGGTAATTGACGCAAAACCGAAGACTTCCGTCTTTCTTTTTGACAAGGACGACTGGTGCTGCACATGGGCTTTTCGATGGCTGAATTACATCGTCTTGTAACATTTCCTCAACTTGCGATCGGATGGCCTGACGTTCACGTGCCGACACACGATGAGGGCTTTGATGGAGAGGGCGAATGTCTTCTTTTGTTATGATTCGAAGCTTTGCCAGAGAAGTTGGCGGACCTGTGAAGAAGTGGCGAAACAGTCGTCATAACGTTGAAGAAGGTTCTGGAGCAGTTGCTGCTTGCATTGAGGCAAGGAAGGGTTAATGTCGAATGACAGCTGCGAGTTGTGGGTCTGTGGGGTGATGGTCGCTGAATACGAAAGGGCGAGGGTGTCGCTGACTTCCGCGATTTCATCGAGAAAGGCAATGGTCGTGTCTTTGGCCAGGTGACGGTGTTCTTGGCTGAAATTTCTTAGCAGCACTGGGCCCTGTCCATTCCGGAAGTCCACAATGCCACTTGCGGTTGCGATATCACGGCCAAGAAAAAGCTGTATGTTGCCTTTGATGCCATGGGCATTTTTGGCAGTACCAGTGGTTATGGAGATTAGGGTCGTTGATCGGGGTGGGACGCTCATATTATTCTCGAGCACACGGAGGGCTGCGCGATTATGTGGTGCCGAGTATGAATTTATGGCTTCATCCGAGGAAAGTTTGATGGAACTGGGCGCCAGGTCAATAACCGCGTGATGTTGAGTCAAGAAGTCCATGCCGAGAATGACGTCACAAGAGCACTGTGGAAGCACCAAGAAAGTCGCAAGGATATGTGACCATCGAACGTCACCCTTGCAGTACATCGCCCCGATGGGGTTAGGAGGTGGCCTCCCGCTGTGCGGATCGACGGGCCGTCCCAAGGCGTCTTAACATTTTTCAGTTGGGCTGTTAATGGCCCGCTGATGAGTAGTCAGCCCCTGTGTCAATCAAGGCAGTTTCCGGGTGGCCGTCGATACATACTTCAAAATCGGTGGCACGTGGGCTCGAGTTGCGCATTGGTTTTGGGTTCGGGTCACGGCTTCGTCTTGTTGCTTCGTTTTGCTTCGTCTCGCGGCTTGGGTTGTTGTGCGTTGTCGTCGTCGTGATGATGTGCTGTCGTCATATATGGTCGTCGGTGGAGGGTCATCAGCTTTTCTTCTTGAAGCAACTTCACCTCCACAGGTTGCTCGTTTTAGTTTCCCCTACGGGGGCTTGGGGACCTTCTTCGTTCGTTGTTGCTGCGGTTCGGTGACGTGAAGCGTGGGGATGGTGATGACGGCGAACGGCTGGACAGTACTCTGTTTGGCGCAAGTAGTCTGATTGCCGGAGGTCGTTGTCCAGGGCGTGGCCGTGGTGCCCGAGATAAGAAGCCATGCAGTCCCATCCGCCTGTAGGGGCAGTGTCGAAGAATGTGGCCGGCCTCACCGCAGTAAAAGCATAGGGGACGGTCGTCGGGAGTTCTCCAGGTGTCGCATTTTTTTTGGCTCGGGTGTCTCTCGTATGTAGGGTGGGCGGGGAAGGGGGACGGCTACTTGGGGCTGCAGCGTACCGTCGAGGACTGGGCTCGTTTCGTCGGGGTAGCCTAGTGTTCACTGCAGCGGCGTAAGCCATTTATTCGGCCTCTGTTCCAGTCGTCGCTGATGAAGAGCCAAGCGCCTGCTGGACTTCATCATGCACTATGTCCAAGAGAGATGCTGCTTGGGGGGCTGCGGGCTAGGAGGTAGCAATCGACGTAGTTCTTTAACCACTTCTCGAATAGCTTCCCGCAGATCTTTGGTGGTTAGCCCACCTCAATTTGGTTCCGAGAAGAGCGAGCTGAGCTGAAACGAGCGGTTGTATTGCCAAGTCCGGGCGTCCAGGGTACTTTCTAAGGTGTGCGCTTCTTCAGTAAATTCGGCGACTGTTTTAGGAGGGTTCCTATTGAGGTCGGCGAAAAGCGACCCCTTGACCCCTCGCATTAGGTATCTGACCTTTTTGTCTTCGGTCATGTCTCCGTCCGCTCGCCTAAAAAGATTTTTAATTTCTTCGACGTACATGTTTAGGGTCTTGTTGGGCTGTTGGGTCCTCGATTCTAGCAGCAGCTGGGCCTTTTCTTTTCGCATGATGCTGGTGAAGGTCATGAGCAACTCATTCTTCAGAAATCCCCAGGTGGTCAGTGCGGTCTCATGGTTTTCATACCACGTTTTGGTGGGGCCGTCCAGGGAAAAGTAAACGTATTGCACCTTCATTTCTTCATCCCACCTGTTTATCGTAGCCACGCGCTCGAATTGGTCGAGCCATTCTTCTGGGTCTTCAGCGGCATAACCATGGAAAGTTGGGGTCACCCGTGGCTGCTGCAGCATTACAGGGGTAGGTGATTGCGGGGTGCTCATGGTGGCTGTGGAAGCGTTCTTTCGTGGTCGCCTGGGGTTCGGGAGTGGTCCCAGTTCAGGTGGCAGGTTTCGGAGGCGGCGGCTGCTTCGAGTATCTGTCTCTTCAGCGCCCTCGTTCTCTGCAGTGGCTGTTTTAAGGTCGTTCTTGTGCATACCCAGCACCTCCACCTTGTCACGTAAGAGTGAGGCTATCCCGAGGAAAGGAGACCGGGAGGCTCGTAGACATAGAAGGAGATCCGTTTATTTGGCGGACTTGCGCCCACTAAAGGAAAGCAGACACATCGGCTTAGCGGGTGGCAAACAGCGTGTTCGACGGCCATCGGGGAACAGAATGTCCCACTGGATTGCAAGGCGCGTTGGCCATCCAAGATACAGTCGCCGTAGCATCTGGCGCTATCTAGTTATCAATGAATGGTTGACGTGTGGGCCACGATCTTCGCGGACGCCTCGGTGCATCCTGGACCACGATAAGGCCGCGTGCCGGTGGTATCGGCATGCGCAACACTATCCGCTATACGCTTCGCGGCATTGCTCCCCTCCTCAACGTGAGCATCGACCCGATGCTTTGTTTAAAATAAAACCCAAACAAAAGGACAGCCTGTGCGAAGGTAAATGTCAAATAAGCACGAATCACGCACACAAACAAAACAAGAGACGCAAACAGGGAGCGTCCTTTAGCGCGCAGGATAGGGCTTCAAACGAGCGACGTAAACAAAAGGAACGCAAGTAAACAGATCGCAAGTAACGAAGTAAACAGAAGGAACGCAAGAAAGACACACGGCGACACCTGGGGCAGTGTGCCTTTCTTGCGTCCCAAATAATGTGTATTTTGTATTTTGACCTGAGTAATCAGCAAATGCAACACAAACAAGCCCCATTGCAACTTCAGAAGTTAAAGAACTGCAACTGAGAATATTCTTAAAGCGAACAGAATATTTTGTATATTTACCTTTCTTTGAGCCTACTCAGAGTACAAGTATGAAAGTGCGCCATAAATATTGAATATGAACTTTGCGGTATTGATTATGAAGAGTGTGTACAGCTCAACGCAGCACACTTGTAGTAAAAATCTCAGCTTTCGGATCAACCGCATTGTAACTGCACTTATCAATTCGGAATGTCATGCGGGTGCTCAAGTTTGGCGACTGAAGCATCCTCAGTGATGACTAATCAATGGACACATCCGGTGGCAGTATTTGCCGAGTAATCGCTTCCTTTTTGGCTGCATTCGAAAATCTAGGTGCTGTTGCTGTGTGTCCTAAATCTCATGTTTAAGATGGGTAAGAGCGCACTGAATACGAATACACAAAGAAAGGACACACACACACGTGTGTGTGTATTCGTAATCAGTGCACTCTTACCCTTCTTAAACATGCAATACCAACATGCCCACCTTTCCACCTTGCTGCTTAAATCTCAATGCGGAATCTTTTTCGGGAAGTCGGTGAGGATCGTGTTCGTCTAGCACTTCAGCGATGCCTGTGGTCTGTTTGGAAGTGCACTGACGACGCACCTTCACGCAGCAGACACATTATTACTAATTGTCATCGCTGTTATAATAATTGTCATCGCTATTAGAAGCACTAATCTACTAATCCAGACACACTAAGCAATAACATATATTTGCTGTTTACTCTTTTGTTAACGCTATTCTTTCTTTTTTCCTCTAGTTCGTTTTCCTCAATAGCAATACACCATCATCACATCATCGTCATTACGTCATCAACGCGTATTGCTCAACAGTAAATAATGCTGGTCTGTTCTTGTAATCTAGTGCAGCCCACATTTCCTTTGTTGGTATTTTATAATGCCGCAAGCATGATTCACCTGATGCGTATCTTTTTTCATCGACCATTGTCCACGTATGGGCTGTTCAATAATGGGCCGGCACCCGGCTGCTGCCGAGCGACACTTGCTTCTTCTTGTTCAAGCTCGAAGTCTCCTCCTAGCTATAAAGCGCGTGAGCACGCGCAGTTTGTTTGTTTGTGCGTTTGTGTGTGTGGGTGTGTTCAGTGCGCTCTTACCTTTCTTAAACGTGCAATACCAACATGCCCACTTTTCCACTTTGGTGCTAAATACTCAATGCGGAATCTTTTTCGGGAGGTCGGTGAGGATCGTGTTCGACTAACACTTCAGCGATGCATGTGGGCTGTTTGAAAGCGCACTGCCGATACACCTTCACGCAGCAGACGCAGAGCGCAAGTTGTAGCGAGCGAACTTAACGTATGCATGCAAGGGTGCCTTTCTTTCGGTGTACCACGTGTAAGAAAGAAGGGGTAAAAGAAGAGAGCTGGGCACATAGCTTCGGTAAAAAAGCCAAAAAAGGTGAACTCCACCAATATACTTTTCGCAAGTTCCTAAAGCCATTTTTTTCTCATTATACCATCCACGACATCTTACTGCTTCCTTCTTCGCAACTGTCGCTTTCGCATGGCAGTCGTGCTTGCTTGGAGTCCCAGCATGTGGGCTGTACGGGGGGGGGGGGGGCTGGGGACCATGCTTGCGGCGCACACGCTATAAGGTTGATCAGAAATGCAGGACTGATGGTGTTCTGCAGGGCAGTGTGTTGAGCCCTTTTGAACATAGCCCTGGCGCGCATCACCGATTACATCCCATGCGGTGCAGCCTACGAAGTGCGTGTGGCCTTCCATGCCGACTACGTCGCGCTCTTCACGAGTAGACCTACCTCCCATAGTCGCCAAGTCCGTGAGAGCCTCCAAGCTGCCATAAATGCAGTAGACAGCTTTATAAGTGGCGTGGGCCTTCAACTCTCCGCCACTAAGACCGAGGCCTTCCTCGCCCACCCGTGCGAAACGGGCCGCTACGACATCCCAAAGCTGCACCTTCGTGGCCACCAGCTACCATGGAAGAGGCGAGTGCAATACGTCGGGCTCACAATCGACCACCGTCTCAGCTGGAAGCCCGCAATCGGCAATATCCGGGAGGAATCGCGCAGGATTGCCGGAATGGCCTCTCGCCCCATCGCGGGAGGCACAGGCTGCTCCCCGGACATCGCTTTGCGCCTGTACAACGTGTAGCCTGCGCCAGAATGCTCTATGCGGTGCCTCTTTTCGGGCTCAAACCAACGCAATGGGCCACGCTCGATGTTAATCACCGCGGCGTCATGCGCCGCCTCTTCGGCTTACCGCGATCCTCCCCATCGACCCTACCCTCGCGGAGACCGTTGAGACGCTTCTTTTGCTCCGAACGAAGGGCGCTGCCCTGCATCACCTACATCAAATGCACCGGACGTCTGAGGAACGGAGATTTGCTGCCCGACTGCTCGATCGCCCACACTCAGATATGGGCGAGCGAGCGCTCGAGTACCGCGCACTCGTCCCGCAGCCACCCAACTGCGCCACGTTCCCCATTCTTCCGCACCATAATCTGGGCCTCACGATCTTAAACACAATCACCGGCATCCGGGCCAAGCGGAACACAGCTCAGTGCGTCCTCCACCGAGAGACCGCAGCATTCATCGAGCAGCGACTCTGGCCGCCTCCTGAATTTCACCGACAGCTCGGTGGCGGCAGACGGTGCAGTGGCTGCCGCATGCGTGGTCCCGACGCTCAGACTTCACGGACAGTGCCGGCTACCTTTCACTGCATCGTCAACGACAGCTGAACTCGCTGCCATCGACCTGGCGGCAGGTCAACTCGCCGAACTGGTTCCACCAACAGCGGCGGTGATGTGCGACTCGCGGTCCGCATTACTGGCGCTCGCGCGAGTGGAACGTGGCATCCCCATTGTGCAGAGGCTTGCGCGGAAGTTCGTGGTGATTGTGCGGAGTGGCCGTGATGTGAATTTTCACTGGGTGCCTTCGCACATTGAATTACGTGGCAACGAGGCCGCATACGCCTTGGCCAAGGAGGCCCACACCCGTCCAACCCCGTTACTACGTTTGTCCGTGCGGGTGATGTAGCGCACTTTGGTATTGTGCGCCATGTGCACGCCTTCCATCCCGACTCACGTGTGGCCATGGGAAACTCCGCTCGACCGCTGCCGAGGACCGGCATTGGCAGGCGTGCTCGTGCCTTCCTTCTCTGTCTACGCACTGACTGTAGCCGCACTGCTGAGCTCCAATTTCGCCGCACCAACAGCGGGAGCCCAGCGTGTGCGGAATACCCGGCGGATGAGGCCATCGAGCATGTTCTGCTGCAGTGCCCCGGCTACGCAGACCAACGCTGGTGGCTCTTCGATGCATACAGCCGATTGAGACTGCCACACGTGATTCACTACCACCTACGGTTTCCCCGTGTGCATCGTTTGACGCTCCTTAGGGCCTTCGAGGCCCTGCTAAACATTTTCTACGATGGTGGTGGTGGAAAACATATACTGAAACTATTTACATTTGAGAGAGAGGGACGACCTTAAGGGCCGACCCTTTACAAGCTCTAGAAGAAGTTCCAAGTCCGGGACCCCTGTGGCTTCTGCGGCGGCACGCACCCTGGCCACGAGGGCTCTTTGGCCCGCCAAAGCCGAGCAGCCGCGCAGAACAGCCTCCCAGGTCTCTTGGGTAGGGGGTGTAGCAGAAGTGATTGGTGGGACCACCGGGTTAGAAGGACATGCCCACACCATGTGATAAGTGTCCACAAGCGGATGAGCACAGTGCGGGCATTCGCTGGAGAAGGCCGGATTGAAGTGCTTAAGTATAGCCGGGCACAATACTGTGTTGGTGTAAAGGCGCAAGAGCCAGCGCTCGTCAGTCATGCCGACCTTTTCACACGCTTTTAAAGAGGCCCGTTACACACGCGACGGAGTTTGTTGATATTGCGCCACGCCGCATTCCTCCTCGGAGTCCCACGTGACTTTGTTTACGTTCACCCCTCCAAGCTGCTTGACGGCCTTTGTTTTTCTCCCTCTTTCCCGCGGCCGCATTGCGCCGACGGAGGAGACAGTCTTTCCCCTCTCTCTTAGATGGGGAGTGCCCTAACTCCTTTCCACTTGTCCAGTAGTTTTTTTTAGGGGTGAAGCTCCTTATAGCGGCACCCCTTCGTCTCTCGTAGCCGCTGCAGTACGTAACAAGTATAACATTTTGACCTCCAAAGTGGTGTCGGTGAGAGATTTCTTCTGTGAGTTGTTTAACAATAAAAAATAGTCTTCAATGTACATGCCAATGGCTGCTAATGGGGAATGAGAGACAGGAGCGCTCGGCTTCTAGTTAACGCGCCTGCTGCAATCCCCATTAGCAGCCATTGGCATGTACATTGAGCCCTATCTGACAAGAAACGGTTGCTACGTTATACTCGCTGGGTGTGACCTCCTTAGTTTTAGAAAGGTTTAGCGAGCGTTGAGCCGATGTGCCATGAATACAATGAACTATTATATACCATGAATTAACTCGAGATGGTAAAGGTGGGAAGTCGATGCGAAGCGCAAGGCGTAAGAAAGTAAAAGCCGAATTATCCTGTCTCTCATTTCACACTAGCAGCCATTGGCACGTACATTGAGCACTATCTGACAGGACAAGGTTGCTACGTTATACTAGCTGGGGTAACCTCCTTGGTTTTAGAAAGGTTTAGCGAGCGTTGGGCCGCAGTGCCATGAATACAGTGAACAAGAATATACCATGAACTCAAGGTGGTTAAAAATTGGAAGTAGACCCGAAGCGCAAGCCGTAAGAAAGTGTGCGTGTGCCACCTCTCGTTTTGTCCTTGGAATGTCCGCTGGATGGCGGTGCTTCTATATAGTAAATTATAATCATTATATATTATTTATATATTCATAATATATTATTCAATATTCATGATATACCTACAAGAATTAGAGGCCAAATGGGAGGGAAGTGGACTGGATTCAACCTCTCTTTAGTCAAACAAGGAAAACACATTGACCAGGCATTACGAGCGTTAATGTACGCAGATGATATAGTGCTAATGGCCAACAACAACGAAGATTTGCAGAGATTGATGGACATCAGGGGCCATGAGGGAGATAGGTTAGATTTTAGATTCAGTAAGGAAATATCAGCAGTCATGATTTTCACGAAGGTTCTCGGCTTAAAATAGAGAGAACAGATAAATACAAATATCGGGGCGTATGGATAAGCAGTGGGACCGAGTACCTGAGGGAAGACGAAATATACGTGACGACAAAAGGTAACAGGAATGCAGCAGTGATGAAAAATATGGCACTGTGGAATTACAATAGGTATAATGTTGTGAGAGGAATATGGAAAGCGGTCATGGTTCCTGGGCTGACGTTCGGTAATGCGGTCTTTTGCATGAGATCAGAAGTTCAAGCAAGATTAGAAATTAAGCAACTTCGAATAGGTAGGCTTGCTTTAGGAGCTCGCGGGAATACACTAAATCAGGGAGTACAAGGTGATATGGAATGGACATCATTTGAGGGCAGGGAAGCTAGCAGTAAGATGATATTTGAGAAGCGATTGATGGAAACGGGGGAGGAGCCTTGGGCTAGGAAGGTTTTCAGCTACTTGTACATGAAGAATGTCGATACAAAATGGAGGAAGCGAACTAGGAAATTGACTGTAAAATACTTAGAAAACAGCAGGTGGCCAAACCAAAAATAACTGTCGGTTAAGAAGAAAGTGAAGGAAACGGAGACTGACATGTAGAGAATGGGCATGATTAGGAAGTCCGCACTAGAGATCTATTGAGCTTTTAAGCAGGAAATTGCCAAGGAAAGGATCCATGATAATACTCGGGGTAGTTCTCTACTGTTTCGGGCCAGGACGGGAGTACTGCGAACCAAGACATATCGCGCCAAATACGAAGGGGTTGACACAGTATGCAGTGCGTGTGGAGAGGAAGAAGAAACTGTCGAACATTTGACAATGTTCTGTAAAGGGCTTCACCCTATAGTTCAGAATGATGGCGCAGAGTTTTTCAAAGCACCGGGGTTTAGGGAGGGGCAAAATAGACTTTAAGCGGGTAGACCTAACTAAAAAGAGGTTATCTGATTGGTGGCTAAAGTCAAGGCACGAGTGAATGAAAATTAAACTCTTTAATGCCAAGAACGAATCCTCAAACTCACTTATTAAAAAAAAATTAATCTAGTTTATGGTTCACTAAGTATTACGGATTCGTGGCGCTAGCCACCGCCCGATCTAAAGGGTACAGCCATATTCATCCATCCATCCATCCGAATATGTGATGAAAAGATGCGAGATGGTGGTACTTGGAGTGTTGAATAGATGGACGAACATATACACAGAAGGATGCATGGATGGAAGCATGAACGGATGCAGGGGCGGATGCATGGACGAACGCAGGGACGGACGCACGGACAGACGCACGCATGGACGGGCGGATGGACGCATGGACGGTCACACAGACGGACGCATGGACGGACGGAATCAAGAACGAATGGACGGAAGAATGCTTCGCCCCACTCTCCGTCATTCACTCCATGAATATGCTGCCCATTTTATTTTCAACTGCCACCGCGTTGGACATATTGCTCGTTACTGCCGCAACACATGGTCCACGCCACCTCGTGCAATGACCCATATGACCCGTTTCAACGCTACCACCCGCACCTTTTCACCAGCCGAAAAGTTCGATGCCGTTGACCAATCTCATAACACTGCGTATAGCCGCTCGCCTGTACCACGTGGGAACAAGTCTCGTTCTCCGCAAATACGCTGTCAATCATCCCATTCGTCGCAGCCACGGCGCTTATCGTCCCCCGTTGCTTTCCGCCACATCGTCTTGAAAAACAGAGAAATGCAGCCCCCAGAATTGGTGCCACGTTGACGACTTCCGCAGGAAATCGTCTCTCCGTTCCCAATAGACGAAGTGTAATAAACGTTGAAGTAGATGGCATACCCGTACAAACACTTGTAGACACCGGTTCAAGCATTTCTGTCATGTGTTCAAGCCTACGCAGAGTTAAAAAAAGTTGTGACACCAGCGGCTGCACAAATGCTCCGTGTGGCTGATGGCGGCACGCTGATGGTTCTCGGTCTGTGCACAGCCCGCTTAAGTATAAAGTACCACACTACTTCTGCAATTTTAGCCATGATTGACCTCTGCCCTGAAGACGTTATTCTAGGCATGGACTTCTTGTGAAATCATTCTGCTCTTACTGATTGTGCAACCGGCGTCCTTCAGCAAGAGCTGTTTCAGATGGTCGCTGAAGCCCACACGGCCCACCGCGACTGTGCTCTCTTTAGAATGTGCGACTGTCACCTCAGGCAGCCACCTACATTGTTTAAACAGCACAGCCACAGGTTTTCGATGGTCAATATGTCGTCCTTCCTCTCCCTGACGTCCATTTGGAGCGCAACATTGCCATTCCCCATAAAGCTTGTGACTGTCCCTGACAACTGTATATCGCTACCACTTCTCAATTTGAGCTTGAGCCCTCAAGTGCTTTCTCGTGGCATGTTCTTGGCCAGCGTATGTAATGCTGACGAATTCGAAATAGCGGTGCTCACCATTGAAATTAATTTACTTCAGTCTACTGTAGCTAACAGCGCCTGTTCTCTTCCAAATCGTTTCTGGAAGATGATTGCACGTTACCTAGATCCTGCGCAGGCCAACGACAACAATCGCCTTCTCGCGTCTTATACCGACATTTTTTATTTCGATGGCAGACCTCCAGGGCAAACCTCCAGTGTTCAGCAACGTATGAACACTCGTGACGACAGCTCTATTCGCCGACGCCCCTATCGTGTTTCCCACACTGAGCGCAGAGTTATGCAAGTGGAATATGACAAAATGCTCGACAGATGTGCAATAGAACCATCAAGTAGCCCTTAGGCCTCCCCTGTCGGCCTTGTGAACAAAAAGGACGGTACCTGGCGCTTATGCGTTGACTATCGCCATCTCAACAAGATCACGCGAAAAGACGTTTACCCGATACCACGCATCAATGATGCGTTAGACTGCTTGCACGGTGCTGCATACTTCTCGTCTATGGAACTTCGGTCCGGCTACTAGCAGATTTCTGTCAATGAGATGGACCGCGAGAAGACGGCCTTCATTACACCGGATGGTTTATACCAGTTTAAGGTCATGCCTTTTGGACGATGTAACACCTTTGCCACATTCAAACGAATGATGGACTCTCTCCTGCATGGTTATAAAAGGTCTACTTGTCTCTCTTACCTTCACGATGTGATAGTCTTTTCATCTACTTTTGATAGCCCCTTGACCCATCTCGCTGCAATTCTGGAAGTCTTCAGAACAGCTGGGCTACAACTCAACTTCACGAAATGCCAATTTGGTCACCGTCAGATTACCATTCTGGGCCATCTTGTAAACGCCGATGGCGTCTAACCAGATCGCAAAAAGATCCGCGCTGTCCTTACCTTTCCGGTGCCCCTTTCTACATCCGACGTCTAGAGCTTCATCGGCTTATGTTCCTACTTTTGTCGTTTTGTGAAAAACTTCGCCGAAGTTGCCAGGCCACTCACAGATTTGATGAAGAAGGATACCACATTCTCATGGGGCTCTGAGCAGGCTCAAGCGTTCACTGCTGTCATCGGCTACTTAACTACGCCTCTATACTAGCCCACTTTAATCCTTCTGCTGCTACAGAAGTGCGCACCGACGCTAGTGGCCACGGTATTGGCGCAGTTCTCACTCAGCGGCACCACGGCAGACAGTGCGTGATAGATTACGCCAGTCACCTGCTTTCTCCATCTGAGAGGAACCATTTCATCACGGGGAGAGATTGTTTAGCTTTAGTTTGGGCCGTCGCCAAGTTCCGACCATATTTGTATGCTCGCATATTCTCAGTCGTTACGGACCATTACGCCCTCTGCTAGCTGACTTCTCTGAAGGACCCGACTGGTCGTCTGGGTCGCTGGGCTCTGAGGCTCCAGGAATTTTCGTTTAGCGTCAGCTACAAGTCTGGCCGTTTGCATAAGGACGCAGATTGTCTGTCTCGTCATCATGTTGGTCCTCGTGATCACGTTGCGACTGACCTGGAGAGCAGTGCCCTTCGGTTTACTGACATCAGCGATATGCGCATTGAACAACGACGGGGTGCATCAGTGCGCACTATTATCTACGCCATCCAGTCTGACAGCCATGACGCTGAATCCCGTATGTTCGTGCTGCATGGTGGCATTCTCTACCGCCGCGACGTCAGCACTAAATGCCCTGAGCTTCTGCTTGTCATTCTTCGTCATCTAGGGCCTGCCATACTTGAACAACTTCACGACGCAACAACAGCGAGACATCTCGGTGTTTCTCACACATACGACAGCGCGCGACGTCGGGTTTTTTGGCCAGAATTGTACCGCAGCGTGCGTCAATATGTAACTACACAGTAAAAATTTTCACACCCAAAATGGTGTAAATGAGTTTGTCTCACGAAGGACACTTTAAGGGTGGTAATTCAGCTCCTTCCAAAAAGGGTGCTTTCCAATGCACCCTTAGAATAGGGTGTACACGTAAAAACTGCAAGATGCTTCTAAAACACCCTTAAAGAAAGGTGCCTTCAATGTCCTTCACTTTTTAACACCCACTGAGGAGGGTGCGAGAAGGGTGCACAAGGGTGTTGAGCGCCGATGGCAGGGGTGCCAGTATTCTTTTTGACTGCACTGTGGCTATTGGTATATCAAAGTAGATGAACAAGACCAAGAAAAAACCGCGTTTGTGACTCCAGGTGGACTTAACTTATTCCGAGTTCTTCCCTTCGGCCTCTGTTCTGCCCCAGCCACTTTTTAGAGGATGATGGACACTGTTCTCGCTGGCTTGAAGTGGCAAAGCTTTCTTGTCTACTTAGATGATTTTGTCTCTTTTTCGAGAGCTTCGTAGAACATCTGAAGTGTCTAAGAAAGGTTCTGTAAGCCATTCGCGCAGCTCAACTCACGTTGAAGCCCCAAAAATGCCATTTCGGTTATAGAGTGTTGAAATATCCACGACATGTGATTATTGCGGATGGAGGGCGACCTGATTCAAAAAATACTGCTGCCGTCGCCGCCTTCTCTGTTCCATCAGATAAAAGAGCAGTATGCTAGTTCCTCGGTTTGTGCGCGTATTATCGCCGATTTGTCGCCAACTTCTCGAAGATAGCTGAACTTCTTACGTGACTCACCCGAGATGACGTGCCCTTCACGTGGAGCGCAGAACAAGATACAGCGTTCAAAGAGCTATGACAGAGAATGCAAACAGCCCCTGTTCTTGCCCATTTCGATGACGACGCTGCCCCAGAAATTCATACAGATGCCAGCAAAGTCGGACTTGGCGCTGTCCTTGTACAACGACACGGCGGCGTTGAGCATGTAATTGCCTACGCCAGTCGTAGTCTTTCTCGAGCCGAGACCAACTATTCTACATCCGAATAAGTATGTCTCGCAGCCGTGTGGGCGACGACCAAATTTAGTCCTTGCCTCTACGGTCGTCTTTTCAAAGTGGTGACTGACCACCACTCACTCTGCTGGCTGGCCAATTTCAGAGATCCATGAGGCAGTCTCGTTCAGTGGAGTTTGCGTTTGCAGGAGTTTGACATTACGATTGTGTACAGGTCATGGCGCAAACACGAAGATGCTGATGCGATTTCTCGAGCGTCTGTGGGAGACTCCGTCAGGGGCTTCGAGGATGAAGATAGCTTTCTCGGAGCAGTTAGCCATTTGTAATTCATGTCAAAACAGCGGGAAGACGAAGAATTACGCTCAGCTATTGATTCCCTGGAAGGCCGGAACTCTCAGGTCCCTCAACACATTGCTCACCAGCTGTCCTCTCTCTGTCTAAGAAGAGGCATTCTTTACAAGAAAAACGCCCGAGGTAGTGACAAAGCTTTCCTACTCGTTGTTCGCACCAACATTGGTGATGAGATCCTCCTTGCATGCCACGACGAGCCCACGTCTGGACATTTGGGCTATTCGCAAACTCTCACCAGGGTATGCCAACAGTACTACTGACCCAGACTATCAAATAGTGTACATCGCTATGTGAAAGCCTGCCGTGAGCGCCAGCGCCACAAGACTCCGCCTGTGAGACCCGTGGGCCTGCTCCAGCCGATCGCACCCCCACGGACACTGTTTGACCTCTTGGGAATGGGCCTTCTCAGACCCGTCCCTTTGTCGTCTTCTGGGAACTAATGGATAATAGTCGCGAGAGATTATTTTACTGCTTATTCTGAAACAAATGCGTTACTCCTTGGCTTGGCCTCTGAAGTCGTGTATTTCTTCGTAACCTAATCGTCCTACGGCATGATGCCACGTTATGCGTCATTACAGACAGAGAGACGTTTACAGCACGAATGATGACGGACATTTTTAAATTGAGCTTCACAAGTCATCGGAAAACGACGGCTTATCACCCGCAATCCAATAGACTGACAGATAGGCTTAACAATGCCATAGCAGACATGCTGTCAATGTATGTGGACGTACAAAACAAAACCTGGGACGAGATTCTTCCGTACATCACTTTTGCCTACAATGCGGCAACGCAAGGAACAACGCGATTTCCGCCTTTCCGAATTCTTATAAACGCAACGTGCGAACCATGCTCAATGCTATACTTCCGTGAGACCAAATCAATGAACTTGCTCGAGGCGTTGAGCAATAAACTCAATACGCCGAAGAAGCTCGTCAGCTAGCTCACATAAACACCAGTCACCAACAAGATGCCGACGCATGGCGTTACAACCTCCGCCATCGAAACGTCACTTACCACCCCGGGAACCGAGTGTGGGTGTGGATCACTGTCTGACGACCAGGTATATCCGAAAAACTCCTAAGCCATTATTTCGGACTGTACAAGGTTCTTAGACGTGTCACAGATCTTACCTACCAGGTATTTCCGGATGGCGGAGCGTCTTTTTGCCGACAGCTCCGGCCCGAAATCCCTCATGTCGTTCGGCTTATACACTACTTCACACACTACTCCTTGTGGTTTCACGTGTTATGAGAGGCCGTGACATTGCGTTGCTGCTACTGTTTGTGTTCTCCTGTATTTTATGCCTTTTCTTTATGCTCTTGGTGCAAGTGTTGGCGAAACTTTATGCCGTGAGTACTGGCACTCTCCCTCTTTCGGTTCTATAGATCAGCGTGTGTATGCCCTCACTTTTTTCTGTACGAGCATCGAGTCGATGCTTTCAAGGGGGGGAGGGACTAGTGCCACATGGTCTGCTTGGTTGAGAGCCATGAATGAAAGAGGACAAAGACAATCTATTTAAGCTGCTGCTCGGCTAGTCTACTCAAAGGGCCCATTATATCAAGTTTGTCGTGAGAAACGTGACAATATGCTCGTTTTCATTTCGCGAAACACCGTCCACCTTCACCAATCAAACAACAGTCAACTCGACTGTTAGGCTCTGATTTCCACTGGTGGCTGTCTTCAATATCAAATAAATAGAGCAGACACGTGCCATCCGGTTTAGAAACAAGCCCGACAGCACCAGACAGAAGAGAAAGAGCAGAATTTAGGCCAGCTGACCGCTTGGATGCAATGTCTCTCCTCTTTCTACATCCTTCCTTTTCTCTACACGTCCTCCCTCCTTTCAAATGCGAAGCATTTCTTAGCGAACATCCACGACTTTGCGCGTATCTATCTATCTATCTATCTATCTATCTATCTATCTATCTATCTATCTATCTATCTATCCACTTACGACTTTTGGATCTCCTGGCCGTTTCGATAATTATTTCAATACCAAACTTGGTATGGCATAACAGGACTACATGAATAACATATTTGACTTCTCATGACATGAAAATTATGGCATGTAGGTCATGAATATCATGATATACATGTCATAGTCGTACCACTCTTATGGTAATTTCTTTCACACATCATGTTGGAAATTTCGAATGGTATGGCATTATTGCATGGCGAACACAAGCGACAGAACCTAACATAAAATCTTGATATGCGTGTCATGTAACAACGTGACTACATGCCGTACTCACAGTGCACTCGCGGCTGTTTTGCTAGCGTCACCTGTACCAAATTTGGTATAAGGTACGTGAATGGATGAAGAAGGTATGTGACTGGTGCAAACATGAGAATCCTGAGATGCGTGTGATGTGAGAACATGACTACATACCACAGTCAAGGCACCCATGCGTTTCGAAGTGACGCGGTGCGCGTGCTCACCAGCGTTCATTTCGTAGGGTCACGCCGGCGTTGCCACGCCCGGCACCGGTCGTGCCATATACTCGCAGGTGTGCGCCGCACTTCGTTGGTTTGACGCATGCGCGTTTCAGTACATCCGGTGTCCTTCCGTCACGAAAAGAGGGAGACGCAGTGTTGTCTGGGCAAAGCTTCGGTGCAAAATGCAGCATGTCACATTTCGCGCCGGTTGCTGTCGGGTCGCGCCGATGGACCCTGGTCGGGCCGGTCGCTCCTGGCATCAGTCTGTAGAGTGCTCGGGTATTGCTAAGGTAGCGTCGCTGTGCCCAGCGAGCGCGTGCGTCAGCGCTACATTCTAGTGTATTGGGCCTTTCATCTAGCTTAACATATTGGGCCGTTTTTCTAGCTTCACATATACCAAATTTAGTGTTCCGTGCCGTGAACGGATAACGAAAGTACATGACTGGTGCAAACATAATAATCCTGACACGCGTATCATGTAAGAACATGACAACATATCCCACTCATAGCATGCTCACGGTCGTTTCGCTAGCTCCACATATACTAAATTTGGTATCACGTGACGTGAATAGATGACGAAGGTAAACGACACATCTAAACAAGATAATCATGACACGAAAGTCATGTACGGCCTCATTTACTTCCACATTGTAACGTTGTGTTGATATTAAAGTGACATATCAACCTTTCTCATGTGTGCTGTGCATATCATCGATTCCCACTGTACGTAACATCTGCAAATTTATATATATATTTGCACTTGAATACGCAGCAGGACCACCAGCGCCCTTTGGGTTTGTTACAGCGATGCATGCACGCACCGCCTATACGTGCTGCCACTCTCGTCTGTGAGAGCCGCTGAGAAGTACGTGCCCTCACCGCCAGAGTGACCGTGAAAACTCTGGTGCTGGTTCCCTCTACTTGCTACTTTTTAGGTTTGATGGTGCGGGTTCCAAAGAAAAAAAACCTTCGAGAAGGATAACTTCGACATAATAAACTTTAAATGCCACTTTACCCTGGAAGAGCAACAGCAGCCATACCTGACAGGCACATCGTCAGCAATATCGGGAAGAACCAAAGGACTGAAGATGGCCGGACTGCAAAGACGCAATTTTGCACTCAAAAGAAATAATTCTTGACTCAATTGAATCCACGGCCAGTAAGCAAACGGGGTATATTTCAGGTAAAACATCTTGATTGAGAAGGCACACGTAAAAATAAATTTTCATAAGATTGTGACCTTGCTTGAGTAGAAACCACTTGTAGATAACTCAAATGAACTTTTGAAGGTGTAGCCTTGTGCTTGCCTTCTTGTCTCAATTCTATTCAGTCAAAAGCAACGTTTTCAGAAAACTGCCTCACACAATGGGGTAATATTGTGACAGCTTTAAACCTCGTTAGAGCCATCTGCATTAAAAATGCAGAATAGTGGTACACTGCGTCATGCGAGAAAATGTTTTAAAAACGTTTTGCCATTATTTATTTGCCTTTACGTTGATAATTCTCTTTCAAAGGAAGGTAAACATGCAAAATTGATTACATAGTAACCCCATTTTAGGTCCGTACAGGTCTTCGACATCTAAGCTAAATTCAGTCCATGCCTTCGGATCATTCTGAAGGATAAATATCACGATGACCCCTGAATTGAGTACAAGACACGGATCATAATAACGCTACGCCAAGCACAAAAGAGCTCATGACCGCTGGTAAGTCACGTATAACACTAGTCAATGACGAGGACAAGTTAAATGAAGTGATATGACTAAAATTTCAGTGAACAGCTTCATGGAACCTCTTGTGTTTGTGAGGATCTGAGGCGCGCCCGCAACCATTTCACGGGCATTCCGCCACACGGCCACACCCTTTTGCTTTCCCGCTCTGTTAACACCACGTGGCGATAGATGACGCCACGTGCGGGCCCGGCACGCGGTACGCGCGCGCCGAGGGAGCACTCTCTTCTCCGTGGACGGTGCCGGGTAAGCACGTGTTTTCCTTCGTCCGCGTCCCCTTTGGGAATCGCCGGACTGTCACCTGCCCTGGGTGGCCTTGGGCACCTCGGCAGGCGTGTTTACTTGAGTGCTAGCTTCGGTAGCGTACGCTAAGCCCACAGCGGTGCCTAGTGCTTGAAGTGGTCGTACCACAACGAGCCGAACTTGCCGTAGGCCTACGCGTACGAGGTGCCTTAACACTCTCGACCAGGCCCATTGGCCATCGTGAGAGGGCGCAGCATATGCGCGAGGGACCTTTTCCCAACCGGCGTGTCAAAGCTGGCCATTGCCAGCTGTGACGTGCTCGCGGTTTTGGCCATTGCCAGCTGCGACGTGCTCGCGGTTTTCGTGAGAGTGCGCAGCATAGCCGCGAGGGACCTTTTCCCGACCGGCGTGTCAAAGCTCGCCATTGCCAGCTGCGACGTGCTCGCGGTTTTCCCCTTATTGTGAACGTCCGCGTGCGGGTGCCTTTGCTACCCGCGTCCCGGGAGCGGACGTTGTACTGTTGTTCGGGGTGCCGCCAGCGGCAATAAAGTGTTGTGTACTTTGACATTAGAACACCGTCTATTTGCCGCGCTGCGCTAAACGCCTTATTAGTTGAGCGCACGCGGAGCAGTGCGCTACACGCGAGTAAACGGAGTAGCGGCCCTGTGGCTCGCTAAGCGTGAACCCGCGCTGATCGTCCGCTGCAGTTAGAGCGGGATCACTATACTGGCGCCCAACGCGATATCAAAGGCTCATAAAGCCTTTGATTAGTCTTAGCCGAGTCAGCCCGCCTTTGCGAATCAGACTCGCCGCGTTTACCCGCGTTATGTCTGCTCCGCGTGAGTTCTGTCCGCTGACGCTTTTAGCAGATACCGCATTGCTCGAGAACAGGGCCAGTGCCCCTCTTGAGCATCACAATCGCGCACCCTCGCTTGTCACAAGCCCCAGTCGGGATGACACGAGGCGCTACGTATCAGCTCCCACTGGAGAGGTAGCGTGTTTTGGGTCCGGGGCCACAGCCCAACCCGAACAGTGCGCAAGGGCAAATTGGGCTACTACTGCTCCCTTTGGAATGCATGGCAGTTCCATGTCACAGCGCTCCGAAACGGCTCTCAGTGGAGCTTCCGGGGCGCAGATCGGCACCGCGGCCTCAGCCGTTGCCGAATTTTGCCCGCTGGCTGCTACGCAACCTAGCAGCCAAGCTCATTTCAAGCACGCGCCTGCACCGCTAGCCGCAAGCGGCCTAGCATTTTCACGTGAAGCTGCCCCAAGAGTCAGCTGTGAAAAACAGGCGCTCCCCAAAGTTGCGACGGCCGGTATTCATTTTGAAACCGCGCCGCTTATCGAGCTCGGAGACAGTTCCCTATCGCTCGCTGGCGCCGCTAATGCACCGGCAGCTTCCTTTGAAGCGGGCGCACAGACGCTGCTGCAAAATGCCGCCCAAATGATTCAGGCACTCACGGGAGCATTCCAAACGCTTTCGGCCATTCCGAAACGCCCTCATCCCGCTGTCATGTTGGCCGTCCCGACCTACAGCGGGTATGGTGATCTTCAAAGTGCGAGAGATTACCTGGACTCCCTCACGCGTTATCAGAGAGCCATGGGTCTAGACGACCAGGAAGTGCTCGGACGCGTCGTCCCGGCTGCACTGACTGACACGGCGGCCAGGTGGCATCGGCTTTCCGGCCACCGAGCAGCAACCCTCGATTAGTTCCGCGCGGCCTTCCTGCGCGAATTCTTACCCGCTGTCTACGAAAGTAGGATGCGGCGCGAGCTCGAGCTCCACACACAAGCTCCTGATGAGTCGCTTCAGGAGTACGTACGCGCCATGGAAGACCTTTTTTCTATCGTTGAGCCCAGAGCCTCGAACGAGGAGCGCGTCGAACGGGTGATTAGGCAGGCACACCCGACTTTTTCGGCATACCTGCGCGGCAGTCGCTTCCGTGATTTGGAGGGATTGGCCGTCGAGGCAAAGCGCATCCAAGGCGACATTCTCGCCGCGTTCCTATCACCCGCCACCGCCAGCCAGCGAGGCCCTCGAACCGCGCTGCGCGTGGGGAGGGGCCATGACCCTTCCTCAGCTGCAACAGCCCGCCGGAGCTGCCTTTGCGGCTACCGCTACAGGTGGGCGCGCGTGGGAGATAAGCGATCGAGCTTTAGATCCCTACACGTACGGGAGGCGGGCAGCCTGTGCTGCATCGCAACTCGACGCGCGCGAGCAGGGACGAAATCTGACCCAGCGCATCACCGGTGGTAACGGTCGTCAGAGGGTTTGATCACGCGGCGAACCGACCCCGGCAGCTCAAAGCTGCTCCTTCGCGGGAAAGGGACCGCGACGGAGTGCGCTGTTCCCGCTGCCGTCAACGAGGGCACATAGCGAGGGAGTGCTCCGCGTTTGTGCCTCCTGTGAGGCAAAGTGGTCTCACTGCATGTGCTACCTCGATGACATCGTGACTTATTCACGCACCTTCGAAGAGCACTTGGCCCACATTGCCGATGTGCTCGAGAGGGTGAGAGCCGCCGGGATGATGTTAAATCCCGCACGGGCCTAACTAGCACAAACTTGAGTTCAGTTACTTGGCTTCACGCTGGGCGAAGGCTCCATTGAGCCAGATCGGGAGAAACTTCGAGCAATCCTCGATTTCCCCGCGCCCAAGGACATACGCGGCCTGTGCCGCTTTCTCGGAATGGCCATTTTTTACCGGTCGTTCATTCCGTCCTGTTCCCGAGTGCAGGCGCCCTTGACCAAGCTCTTAGGTAAGTCAGCTGAGTGGCGATGGGGACCTGAGCAGCAAGAGGCGTTTTGCCGTCTGTCTAGCGCCATTGCGAAGACAGTGCAGCTCAAGCTCCCCAACCTGACCAGAACGTTTGTTGTCCAGACTGACGCAAGCGATCTGGGATTAGGAGCAGTTCTCCTACAGGAATACGATGGTGTGTTGCAGCCGCTGGCCTTTGCCAGTCGCTCGTTGATACCCGCGGAAAGGAATTATTCCGTGACCGAGAGAGAGTGTCTCGCCATCGTGTTTGCACTGCGGAAGTTTGATGTCTACCTTGATGGGACGAAATTTGTGGTGCAAACAGATCACAGCGCGCCTAGCCGGCTGATGCGGCTCCGTGAGCCTGCCGGTAGGCTAGCGTGCTGGGCTCTCCTAATACAGCATTATGACTTTTCAGTGCAGTATTGGAAGGGGAGCACCAACGTGGTAGCTGACGACGCTCTATCTCGTGCCCCAGCGTAGACCAGGAGCCTGGATCCCGGTGCGACAACCGCTAGCGGTGCCTTTGCGTAACCAAGCGGCGCGGGTGAAACGGCGGCGGAGCTGCCGAGTGGAGAAAAAGGTGAGTGCGGCGACGAGCAAACCCTTTCCACGGGCCAGGCAAGCAGCGCGCCGCGAAGCGGGCGAGAGGGGGAGCGAAAGGGAAGCGAACCCATAACGCCAATGCGAGCGGAGGCGATGGCTGCAGTCCAGAGTGGGAACGATACCAAGCTCCCGTTTGGGAGAATGGGAATCGCTTTCATCAGACAAGAGTTACAGAAAGCCCAGCAAGATGATCCGTTTTGTCGCGAGTTGAGCGACGGTCTCAGGGAGACGGAGCGCCGAGACGCTGCTGTTAGTGCGGCGGGCGCAGGGGGAAGGGAACCGGCGCGTGTCGCTGGGTCCCCCGCGGATACATACTTGCTGGACCATGATGGACTCCTGCTGAAGTACATAGCCACCGATGAGGAGTCAGTGGACCCGTTTAAGGTGGTTGTGCCCAAAAATCTGAGAGGCGCACTGTTGCGAGCCTCTCACGACGAGCTCATTGCCGGTCACCTGAGTGGCTCTAAAGTTTTTGCGAAACTGAGCAAGGTTGTGACTTGGTTTGGCATGAAGCTTGATATTTTTCGCTATTGCCGTTCCTGCCACGTCTGTCAAACGGTGAAACCAAGGGGTGGCAAGCCGCCCGGCTTGATGAAACCGATTGTCATTGAGCGTCCGTGGCAAGTAGCCACCTGCGATCTAATGGGGCCGTTCCCCAGGATTAAGCAGGGGTTCATACATCTGATGGTAGTTGTTGATCATTTTTCCAAATGGGTGGAGCTGTTTCCGCTGCGGAAAGTGACAGCGCGAGCGGTGCTAGAGAGGCTACAGGAAGTGTTTTGTCGGTTCGGCTTTCCGAAAAGATTGATCACAGACAATGCGTCGTATTTCACCGCTCGGGTGTTTGGTGATACGTGCCGTTTCCTAGGAATAGATCACTGCACCACTTCGCCCTACCATCCCCAGTCCAATTTGACGGAGCGAACCAATCGTACGCTCAAACCGATGTTGGTGGCCTTTGCCGAAAGTCAAACGGACAGGGCAGACCATTTGAGTGAACTCGCGTTTGCAATCCGAACCTCCGAGAGTCGCTCTACTGGTTTCTCTCCCGCCTTCCTTAATTTCGCAAGGGAGTTGGCAAATCCGGTGACCAGTGTCATGCAATGCCAGCTCGGAGACGAGGACGAACCGGCAGACTGTTCTGCTTACGCTTCCACATTTCGGGACAGGCTTTGTGTCCAGCTCTCAGTAGAGCTAGGCAAAGTTTGGCATCGCCCAGGGCCGAGCAAAAGGCCCAGTACGACCGAAAACGTCGCCACCTTTCATTTAAGGTGGGTGACCTCGTCCTGAAGCGCAACCACGCTGTTAGCGACGCGAGCAAGGGTTTCTCAACTTCGCTCGTTCCAAAGTGGCTTGGTACGTACCGAGTGGAAAAAGCTTGGACTCCACTCGCGTACTTGCTGAAAGACCCGCTTTCGGGAAAACTCAGCCGTGCCCACATCGCAGAACTGAAAGCCTTTGCGTCGAGGTCTGACGAGCCTGCGCCAGTGCCCGGTGGCTTTTCGCGCAAGCAACGGCGCACTCCCGGCGCGGCAGACCGCATTCGAACCACGCACCGGTACAATCTGAGGAAGCGGTCACCTTAGTGATTTCGCGCCGGACGGCGGGCTTATTTCCGCAACCGAAGGCCCTCATTTATACTGTCTAGTCTCAGTTAACTAGCTTCTTTACAGCCAGTGCTTGCAAAGAAGTCGGTCCCGCCCAGTTGCTGCTGCTGATTGTCTGTGAGCGTTCATGTTTTTTTTTCGTTTTGCTCTGCGGAGGGGGGGGGGAGTGACCGGTCGCTTGCGGAAACATTCGAGGACGTTCTGGTGGTGCTGGTGTGTGTGTCTGTGTGGTGCGGAGAGCGGGAAGAACCGGGTCAATGACCCCTACGTCAACATAGGTGGCACTGGTTGTCGGTGGGGCGACGGGGGAAGCCGGAGACTGCCAGCGGTGCGCCATTCTTGTCCTGCATGGTGCCGGTCGTCGTGGTCGCATGCCCTTCAGCGACATGCCTTCCAGCCAGAAACCCACACGGCGGGCGCCTCGGCGGCCAGAACCTTCCGCCCCGGGCACCTCGGCACCACCCAAGTCTACCAGGCGGGCGTCCTGGCGGCGGGGATCAACAACATCGCCATCGCCACCGGTCCCCAAAACACCAGGGCGGAGTGTGCCACGTGGGCGCGGCAGGAGGGGCAGGATGTCCCACGCTACTTCGTAAGCGACGTGCCGTGGAAAACGCAGCGGCGCGTCCGGCGCGACCTGCCGCTGGACCGTGTCCCGTGGCCATTCCGGGACTGCACGCTGGCGGAGGGCGAGAAGACAGCCGGAGGCGTCCAACTACCTACCAATGCAGCGGTGGCGTTCTGCGCCACGTGCCGCGTGACCGTGCACTTCAAATTCCACTACAAGAGTGCCATGCACAGTAAAAATTTTTGCACCCAAAAGGGTGTAAAAAGGGTGCTTTTACGAGAAAGCACCCTTTGCAACACCATTTAACACCCATAAATCTTCGATTGAAAAAAAGCACCCTTTTGTTTGGGTGCTTGCCTCGATAGCACCCTAAAATAGGCTCTAAGGGTGCATTTGTGCCTGAGAAGGGTGTAGGTGCCGATTCATCGGATGGAATATGCAGCATAAGAAGAACACATAATTATAATATTTGGGATTTTACGTCTCAAAAACATCGATATGATTATGAGGGTCGTCGTAGTGGAAAGCTGCAGATTTTCACCATTTGGTGTTCTTTAATGAGCGCTCATATCGCACAGTGCAAAGGCTTCCACATTTTCGCCTCCGCCATAATTCGACTGCCACGGCCGGCATCGAACCCGCGACCTTAGGATTGGCGGCTGAGCAGCGCAGCTACTGCACGAATATGTGGACCTTGCGTTAAATGACGGCCTAATTGACTTAGAATGTGTGAAGGTGCTCTCCGAATACAGCAGAATGTCAGCAGAAGCAAATCGCGTTTCATCTATAATGGCAATTAACTGCGATCCATGTTACGAAAGCTTTCCTTAGCGTTGGTTATAAGCTACATGTTTGCTTGGATTATATACAGGAACATAATGTTCGCCCGAGTATGGGTGTGTGTGCGTGAGCCTGCGCATGTGTTCGCGTGTAAGCGCGATTGTGCATGCACACACCCGTGCATGTGTGCGTGCGCGTGTATGTGCGAGTCCGTGCCTGTGTTAGCGTGCCTGTGCACATGTGTACGGCCATGCATGCGTGCGTTTACGGTCGCGTGTGTGTGTTGCCGTATGTGTGTATACGTGTATGTGTGTGCGCCTGTGAATAAGTATGCGTGTGTATCAGCCCGTGCGCCCTCAAATTTCGTATGTGTGTGCGGGGGGGGGGCACTGCTTCTTAGTGTTTAAGGTCCCACACCTGTTCAGACTGGGAGTCTTTATGGGAGGTGGCTTAAGAAATGGCGGTGGTCAACGCACTGTACACGGACTATTCAGTACATGGAAAACATCTGCACACTTTCGTACCAAATCATTGCTTACGAACTTGCTGTGGTAGCTGATTAGGTCCGCTGAGGCGCTTCTACGCTCGAAAACGTGGGTTATGACCATTTCACACGGAAAGCTGTCACTGCACTTATGCACAACCATCGTTTATATTAACAACGTTTAACAAGTACGTGCCCTGCCTTTGCTACAGGTGCTTAGCTAGCTCATTGGGCAACCATATGGAATTATGTGCTGATCATGTGGTCAGCAAAAAGTTTGTTATAACAACCTCGGCACGTTTCGTGGTGCGTGACAAGCCTTGTAATAAACATCCGCGACTTTGGATTAATTTGTTCCAGCTTCGACTACGCATTGAGTGTTTGCGGCACCATACGCGGAATAGCCAGACACAGACAATGCGAAACGAAATTCCTCTGGAAAAAGGTGTGGCGATGCTCTCCCGCTAATGCCACCGAGGACGAAATAATTATTGTTTCTGGCCATTCCATGGTGCACTTTGTTTTCCGCAAGTTTTGCTTCACTATTTTTCGCCCACTGCAATCGCATTCCGTCAAAATACTCAAAGAACCCGAGCCTGGTAAATAATCTGCGTCGCTGTGTGACTGGCTGGGAGGAGAGTTGCCGTTTACAAGGAGTCATTCCGCGCCGAACGGACCCCCGCCGTATGCGCCATAGCGTTTGCCTTTCGGCGCCGCCTTGGCGGGTTTCCCGCTCCTCCCCCCCCGCTCACCCCGGCCAGCGTTGCTCCCACAACGGCGGCGTAGATAAGCGAAGAGTTGCGTCACCGAACACCTGCGTGGACAGCTGCGGCGCCGCCACGCCGCCGCCAGTGCCTCCTCTTTCTCTCTCTCAACGTTGCTCCCTCTGTCTCATCGTCTTTCAAATGCGTTGCGTTGGTCTGGGGTCTTGGTCGCTGTGTGTGTTCTAGCGAACAGGCGCATATTCAATGGTGGTCACGCATGACACCGTGTTCGAAGTGACGCTCGGATTAAGGAATATTCAGGAATTGGCGGACACGGACAACGTGGGCCTGTTAACGGTGAGTGTACTGTTTTCGTAGGTAGTAATCATACAGCGCTAGCTGGGCGCCTGCAGCAGCTCTGCCGAAGTAGGCTGCCAGCCATTTACAACAGCATGCGTTCGCGGGCCTGTTGCAGATGCCCGATTAAACGTGTGAATTAACGAGTTCACACTGCTATGCGCGATGTTGTGTAAGTGCCTGCATCACTCATCAGTGAGTGATGTGATCACTTAACAAGGGCGGGATTAGTTGCTGATCGCACATTGTCTCTACACTGCACAAAGTGATTGATATTGTTTTAAGATGTGCTTTGGGCTACATCGTAATAACATTTCTATTAATACTCAAATGTGCAACGTGCTTCTGTAGGTGTAAGCGTAAAAAAATAAAGAAAAAGCAAAACTTATGTACAGAGGCGCACTGTACGAAATTGCTTTTTTTTTGCTTAAAGACGGTATAGTTGGAGGTGCTGATATGCCGCGATGCTTCCAGCACGTGCGCCTCGGTCTTTTAAGCTATTGAGGACAAGTGTCACCGGCAACAGGGAAAGATCTAGCAGACTTCCAAAGGCGCGTTGTTGTGGCCATCGCCGTGCGTTGTTTTCCCTCGTTTCTGTTTGCTGTTTTCGTGCTTCGCTTTCATCTGCGATAATGTTCGGCGTTATAACAGAATCGAGAGAGTATACGTGACTGTTGGAGCTATGTGCGGTTGCTCTAGCATAAGCCATGGCTTCTGCAACGTAGTCGGTGTCCGCGCGCGTTGCCGCGTTCGAGCGCTCTTACTTGCGTGATTGTGTTTAACTGAGTATTTAGGCATGGGTGGAGGTGGAGGTGGGGCACAGGTGGAGGAAGACGAAGTGATTCTTTGTAGAACACATCTCGCTCGTCTCAGTGCTTTTCTGGACTTTTTGCTGCAGTTGTGGGGTGTATTGCCCCGTAGGTTGCGGTAATGGATGTACAACCTCACGAGGCAACGTCTGACTTCGGTTCGACCGCGGCCACTACCTCGAGGAAGCGAGGAAACACATCCAGCGAGAGCGATGACACTGAGCTGTACTCCGCATCTTGCGACGAGTCCTCAGACGACGGCTTTCAACCTGTCCTGCACCGCAAGGCCAAGCGACGGATCATCAATCCATCGCCGGTGTCAAGTACAGCCACCGTGAAAACGGCGCCCCAGCGATGGCCCCATTCCATCCTGTTTGTGCCAAAGAACGCTACCGAAAGTCTGCGTGTTCTGAACAGGCAAGTGCTTTCGCTCTATTTTGAGAACACTGTGCCGAACGAGATTAAAGACCTACGGCTTAATACAAGAAGAAACATCCTGGCTGTCGATGTGTGGCACCCGAGTGCGCTGAGCACGCTGCAACAAGTAACACAACTGGGAAACATTGCAGTTAGGTCCATCATACCAGCCGATGGTGCGACCACATCAGGAGTCATTTACGACATTAACACGGAAATCCCAAACGCAGACCTTCCAATGCTTATAAAACCAGTGAGTCAAGACAACGTCATTGTCAGCGTTGGACGGCTTGGAAACACACGCTGTGTGAGAGTAACGTTCAAAGGTGACTGTCTTCCCGCATACGTGAAGGTTGGCCACTTTCGTCAACAAGTTCGACCGTTCATTCCTAAACCCGTGCAATGCTTCAATTGTCAGAAGATCGGCCATGTAAAGGGTGTTTGCAGAAGCTCCGCAGCGTGCCCCCGGTGCGCCGAACCACACGCGGAAGACAACTGTAGCGCTACCACACTGAAGTGTCCTAACTGTCAGGGTGCTCACAAGGCTTCTTCGAAAGAATGTCCGCACATAAAGAAAGAATTTTCTATTTTGAGGCAAATGGTACGAGACAGCTCGACCCACAAAGAAGCTGCCGAGAAAATCCGGCGAAGACGACGTCGCCGTCGAAGGTCTTCACGTCGGAGAGCGCCAACTTCAGGCGATAAGTCGACGCATCAGGAAAGATCGCCAGCTGCAGTTTACAGCACGGCAAACACAGACGTTGTAAAAGAGCAAAGAGGCAGACCAGTCTCTACAGATGAGTGGACTCCACTTACGCGTACACAACGCTCAGAAGAGCCGCAGCAGAAGCCGTCTTCTTCAGAGCAAGCTGCTGTAATGGAGGGCTTGCGGAACACAGATCAGCAAGTGATAGCTCTTTTGCGACCATTAATTAACGCCATCCGCTTGTTGTTGAGCAACTTGCACACACCATCAGCAAGAAGTGCATTGCAATTACTGGACGCTTTGAGTCCAGTACTCGCAGCGCTTGAGTAAATAATGGCTCACCAGCCACTGTCTTTCAGAGAAGAGGTCCGAAAAGCAGCGATTATTCAATGGAATGCCCGGGGACTGAGGTCACGCATCGCCGATTTCCGTCGGTTCGTGTACACCAATAAGTTCCCCATCATTGTCATCTGCGAGCCAAATTTGCAGAAAGAAATCAGACTTTCTGGTTATGAGTCATTCATGTCGTCTACAACTGCGGACAATAGCAAAGTTCTGATGTTTATTCGCCGCGACCTCACCTACATTCATCATCCGGTGTCACCCCACGACGACAATCAATATATAAGTATAACAGTGAAAAGGTGACTTACCATCACGGTTGTGGGTGCCTACCTCTCTCCGACAAGTCGTTTCGACCATACAAGACTACAAGGTATCCTGTCAGCAGCTTCTCACCCATGCATTATAATTGGCGACTTCAACGCCCATCATACAATCTGGGGAAGTTCGAAGACCAATGTTAAAGGGAGAAAGTTGGTGTCCTTCGCCTCCGACAACCAACTTTTCTTGCTAAATGATGGCAGCCCAACGTTCCTGCGTGGTTCAAGGTATAGCAGCTGCCTTGACCTGGCGTTTATCTCCCGAGGCCTCGTCAGGCATGCTGAGTGGTTTCCAGACATAGAAACGCATGGAAGTGACCACATTCCCACTTACGTCAAAATCGAAGGATTGTCCCATGCTAAGATACGCGACAGTGTTCAGAGAGTGGACTGGTTGAAATTCCAGTCTCGCATGGAAGAGCAATATGAAGCAAGCATAACCCTCGACATAGAGGAGATAATTAAAAGCACAATACACGATACTACGTGTACCCTAACCTGCTCTCCCAAAGCAACGGAATTTGACATCGAGCTAGAACGACTTCGAGCAATCCGACGGCGTGCTGAACGAAGATACCGACGCACGGAGGCAATAGAAGACTTACGGATTGCTCGACGTATACAAAAGAAGATTCAACGCAGGATAAATAAACTCGAGTCACAACGTTGGACTGCTTTTTGTGAGTCACTTGACCCACGAAAACCTTTATCCCAATTGTGGAAGACGGTACGAGGCCTCAGCACAAAACCCACTCAGTGGTCACCATTCAGGGCTCTCCCACTTTTTGAACAGAGACGCAGCATTGACGTGGCAGAAGACTTCTGTGCCAGAGTATCTGGGCCACTCGCAGCGCCCAATAGTCTATTGCCCTCGACTAACTGTCCACAAACATTGGATTCCCGCATGGATATGCCTTTTTCCATCGTGGAGCTCGGAGCAGCCCTAGCTTTGTGTGGACGCACGTCGGCACCAGGGCCCGTTAGAATTTCTTATAGGGCCTTGTGTCATCTGGGTGAACGCGCGAGAATCCTCCTTTTGGAGTTGTACAACAAATCCTGGCAAGATGGAACGCTCCCGACAAGCTGGAAGACAAGTCACCTAGTTCCACTTCTGAAGCCAGGCAAGTCACCGTTGGACCTCTCATCTTATCGTCCGATCGCATTGGCCAGTTGTATAGGCAAAGTTATGGAGAGGATGATCCTGGGACGCCTGGAGTGGTTCTTGGAGTGTAACAACATCTACCCAGGTACCATGGCAGGATTTCGGCGTGGTCGAGCATCGATTGACAACGTAGTCGACCTGGTCACTTATGTCCAACACGAGAAAGGCCGTAAGCGTCTCTGCGCATCTTTGTTCCTAGACGTCAAAGGGGCGTATGACAACGTTACGCATGAAGCTGTTCTCACCGCTCTCGAAGATATAGGAGTAGGTGGTCGGATGTATCACTGGATACGTAGTTATTTGTCAATGCGATCCTTCTTTGTGAGCACTGAAGACGGTCCAACCTCTCCACATTACAGCCACCGTGGCGTCCCCCAGGGTGGCGTACTGAGCCCTGTGCTGTTCAATCTTACGTTAATTGCTCTCACTGAGCATCTGCCAAGCACGGTCAGGCTATCAATGTACGCAGATGACATCTGCATTTGGGCATCGGCTGTAACACGCCTGCAGTTACGAGGAAGAATTCAAAAAGCTGCCACTGAAACATTACACTACCTCCGAAATCGAGGCTTGGAAATTTCTTCCGAGAAATGCGCCCTCGTAGCTTTTACACGAAAGCCTATGGATAAGTACACTATAAGCATAAATGGTCAAACTGTACCATACGTTCGATCGCACAAGTTTTTTGGCGTCATAATAGACAGGAATCTATCAGGGAGCGATCACGTTTCGTACATGAAGAAACGGTTAATGGACATCTGTAATATACTGAAGTTCTTTGCAGGGAAGACTTGGGGAATGTCTCCCAGTGCAATGCTACAGCTGTACAGAGTACTTTTTCTCGGTTTCCTGCGGTATAGTTTACCGGTATTGACCGATGCAAGCAAAACAAGCCTTCGAACGCTACAGAGTATTCAGTCCCAGGCACTCCGGATTTGCCTCGGCTTGCCTCGTAGTGCGTCAACAATGGCTACTATAGCTATCGCCGGTGACCACCTCATCACAACACATATCGACGTTGAGGTACTCCGGACACATATAAGGCATATTGCTCGGACACCCTGCCACCACCTAGCCTCTTTACCAGCAGACAGACCACGTTCGTCATTTTGCCAAAAGGTCACCACATACCGCGATTCTTTGCCAACATGCTTCACACCCGCCGCCAGGCCTTTGACTCCTCCCTGGTGCCTGACTCAGTCTATTATCAGGCTAACTATACCTGGCATCAAGAAAAAAGCAGATATGTCGTCACCTGCTCTTAGACAGCTTGCTCTGCTCTTGTTATACGAGACGTATCAAGGCTGTATACACGTATACACCGACGGCTCTGTTTTACAGAAGAGTTCAACGGCATCATTTGTTATACCGATAAAAGACACGACAAAAAAATTCAAGACCTCCCACCTTACGACATCAACGGGAGCAGAGCTCACAGCTCTTCGTGCCGCATTGCAATTCATTAGCGATCAACAGCCACAAAAATGGACATTTTTCAGTGACTCAAAGGCGGCACTGCAATCCCTTATATCACCTTTACGCCATGGCCCGTACGAACAGCTGGTATTTGAGATTGCAGAAAAGACTCAGCAACTCATTGAGGAAGGACATGAAATAGCCTTTCAATGGCTGCCAAGTCATTGTGGAATAATTGGCAATGAACGGGCCGATCGAGCAGCCCGTTCTGCCCATACTGAAAGCGATGAAATATCAATTCCGCTTTCCAGAACTGACGCTGCACGGCAACTCCGCATGCTTGCTCGCAAGCACACCACGTCACAATGGAACGAGTCACATTTCTTCCATGCACGGTTAGGTACTTTAGACCCAACTCTCAGTCTTCGAATTCCCCCGGAATTACGCCGACGAGACGCTACTATGCTGTGCAGATTATGGTTGGGCGTCGCATTTACCAAAGCGTATGCGTTCCGCATAGGAATGGCTGACACTGCTGCGTGCGACCATTGTGGCAGGGATGAAACAACTTGGCACATTCTGTGTGAATGCCCACAATACTGCTCGCAGAGACAGTCACTCTGCAATGCACTAGATGAACTGGACAACCAGCCTCTTTCGGAAGAAAGACTCCTGCGCTGCCGACAGGACTTTATGTCGCAGAAGAAGGCTGTGAAGGCGCTCATGCGCTTCTTGCGTTCAACCGGCCTGTCCAAACGACTGTGATTGGAACTCCCTGAATGTGTGTGCATGTGTTTTTTTTCTAATTTATTTTATATCTCTCTATAGCTATCATCTTTCCGACCCTTTTCCCCACCCCCGTACAGGGTAGCAAACCAGTTCGTCTAGGTTAACCTCCCTGTCTCTTCCTTTTAATTATTTCTCTCTCTCTCTCTCTCTCTAGGCACGGGTTACGTTTGTTAATCCCGTAGTCAATAATCGCTAGTAGCGTGCCCCTGATTGCCATCAGAGGATGGGCTTGGTTGTCGAAATATGCCAGACGCTTTTTCTGAAAGCAAGCTTTGAAATTTTTTTTAAAGAAGTACTTTCATACGTGCAAGGCAGTGCCTATTGCAGGCCCGCAACTCTTAAAAAACTGGACGAGCTATCACATCTTTTATCAAATTACAATGAATTAAGATGATTGAATTATATATGACAAATTTCTGTGCTAGATTAAATGCACAAAACACATGTTCGCAGCCCTACGTCTAGAAAGTAGGCAAATAGGAAGCACAGCGTCAAATTTGGATTAGATTCCATTGACAAAGCGTCTTGTGAGGGTAGAAAGAACGAGAAAATTGTTCATTTTTGATGCCCTTATAGAGGCAGTCAGAATTGCACTGATTGGTGACTTGTAATAATTCCTCAGATTGTTCGAGGCGTGATCAAAGTCAGTAAATCTTTTACATTTTTTTGCAGACCTCTTCGCTAGTGCCACGCCCAAGATCATTTGTTCTCATGTAAAAGAGAAAGCAGAGATGTCTTCACTGTTTGTACATGAAGAGGTGAGTTTCTTGTGCATTTTGATTAATGTAACATGTTCTGAGCGTTGTACTTTAGGAATTGTTTTTCACACTGGCTCACTACCCTATAAGGAATTTGATTCTTAGGTGAGTTCAGGCTTTCGTAAGTGCCATTTTCGAGCTGTAGTCTTACACTTCACCTCATTTCGGGAATTTCCTGTATGCTGGAAAACTCTTACCTTTATCATACGAAATTATTAGAATGTATGGGTTGTATGCTTCGAGTTCAGTGTAATGTCAATTACACGCCATTTCGAAGGATACACACTACACATTCTTTATATATGGTGCTGCCAGAACAGCACGAACATCCTTTTAGGAGAAGTCATATTTGCTCTTATTACAGAATGAGAGGGTGCCGCTGACGTCCTGCGTAGTCTACCCCCCGGCCCCAGTCTAGAGCAAGCCTACTTCCTGAACCTCCACATGGATAACCGAAAAATCTTCCGTGTCAGTAATGACGAAGAAGGAGTGACAGCACTGATGAGTTGATTTTTTTTATTTTCAACATTGTCTACGGCCGCAAGGCCTTTAACAACCACCGTGATTGAGCGAATTTTTCTCGGCGTGAGTTTGGAGTTTATCAAAGAAGTTGTTCAGGCAGTACGACGCTGAAAATTTTAGTGTCACAATGCCTGAACAACTTTTTCTAGTGTGGTCATGGTAGATGAACAAACATTGTTATTTGTGTAAGTTATTTTGCTTAAATATAGCTGGACCATTCCATGCCAAACGTCCCAGCCACTTTGGCGACCATCTGAATTGTATTTGAAAAAAAAAAGTGCTGACTTACTGCGTTGAAAACTGTGAACTGCTAGAATATTTCAGCGAGAAAAAAAGTTTTGTTCATGTGGCTGGCTTATAACTTCCTGGAATAATGCCGTCTGTGTGCTGTTTGTGGAAAATTTTGTTTTTAAACTACCGCTTATTTTTTCTAAAGCAAATTCGGTCTACCTGTTAAGTAAATGTGCTTCTGTAAGGTATTTGAAGCTCAATAGTAATAGTGCAATTTTTTAGCCACATTCGCTTCCAAGAATAAAGCCAAAATGTGTTATGTTTACATTTTTTATTGCAATATTGCACTTTGTATGAATATCTGAGCAGTGAATATTTACTCCACAGAAGGTATATTTTGAGGAAAAAATATCTTTAGACCTCTCAAGCTGCTGAAATATACGAGAAAATATCACGAATTTCACAAAATTGTTATTTTTGGTCCGTATTGAGATGCAATTTGCTCCATGTTGTGATACAATGAAAACTCATCATTATACCTAATTGTAAGAAAATGAAATTCTTTCTGTAATTAAATCTTATCGCGAAAAGGACAGGAAAGAGCGCTGTCAACTGAATTTTATTGAAGGTGCTACGAGCGTTTTATACTGAGCACAAGACCAGGGCTCATCTGTAACAACACATGTGTGACCATGACAAAATAATTTTAACCGAGAAAGAATACTCTTTTTCGGAAAAGATAAGTGAAGGTGTACTGATGTATTGATTCTTGGCCTTCCTGATAAAGAGTTCTAAAATCTCTCATTTTCTGCTTGCTTTTTTTTCAAAAACCGTGTTTTATGAAACCTAGGACTACACTTACATTCTTTACGGTGTCCGGCCATGAGACTACTATAGCTCTTCTTAACATTTAAAGCATGCTGTCTTGCTTGATCATTGAAGCATTGCACAGTTTGTCCTATGTTTACTTTTCCACATGTTAGCGGTATCTTATACACATTAGATTGGCATTCTGTAAACCTATTCTAGTGACGGATGGTGCAAGATTGACTATTCCTGTTGCTGTAAGTACATGCACTTTTGAAAGCTTGCAAGGGGTGGAAAACAACAATGTCATATCTGCTGGCTCTTTTCCTAAAATTGTGAGACACCTTATGTACCTAGTACCGTGTGACATGCAAAGGTGATTGGTCATTCTCTTTTTCTTTTGGTCCTGCTTCCTTTAACTTTACTTTCTGCAGGAGGGTTTCACAAACAAGCGTGATGATGCTGTTGGGGTATTGCCTGGTGCTATCAGCCCAGGAGTGCTAAGAATGTTCTGCCTTTTGATAGTGGGCATTCAAAATTAGTAGAAAGAGGAATTGATACCACATGTACTCAGGCCACCCTTCAGAAGTCATGTTAGCACAAGGGTGAAGTCAGGTTTAAAAACCAGATTAAAAGACTAAAAGATGCTGGGTATCCCAACAGAATCATCACACCCGTTTGCAAAACCCTCCTGCAGAAAGTAAAGTTAGACAGGACCAACAAAAAACATTGACCAAAACCTTTGCATGTTATACCACATCATGCGTCTCACAATTAAAAAAATAGCCAGCAGATATGATATTAGCGTGTTGTTTTCCACCCCTTGCAAGCTTTCAAAAGTGTGTGTACTAAACAGCAACAGGAATAGTCAATCTTGCCCCATTCGTCACAAGAATAGGTTTACTTAATGCCAATTTAATGTTTGTAGAAGTATTTTTTATCACGTAAACCAATGATCAGTGCATCACTACACGTTCACTTATCCTTTCCGAGAGGGAGTATTCTTTTCACAGTTAAAGATTATTTTGTAGTGCTCACACGTGTCGTCGCGCATGAACACGGTTCTTGTACTCCGTATAAAAGCGCTCATAGCACATTCATTAAATTCAGTTGATAGTCGGTGCTCTTTCCTGTCCTTTCTGTCTCTTCCGAAAGTTGTCGCGCTGTGACTAGCACACAACCACGATGAACCAACTCTCCCAAATTAAACTCTTGTTACGTAACACGTAGACCGAGTTTCGTATGAAAAGAAGGAGCGGTGCTTTTAAAATGAAACTTTTCACATACAACACCTAGACGGGCATTCCAGTAAGTTCAGAAGGCAGCCACGTGACCAAATATTTTTCCTCTCCTAAATATTCCAGAAGTTCACTATTTTCAATTCAGCACGAGTTTTTCGAATTCATTTGAGATGGTTGCCAAAATGGCTGGGAGATTTGGCATAAAGTGACCCAGCTGTGTCATTAGTCCATAATTATGCATTACCTCTTTTGTTTTTTGTGTGTTTTGACTCAGTTTTGTGTTCGTTTTTAGCTTATTGTGTTTCTGATCATTGTATGGTTTCTTAAGTATTCGCTAAAGTTATATGTGCAAAAACCCGTATATGTTTGCATGTACATTATTTCTCATAACCAATTGTTATACATCCAGGGAATACAAGCTTAATCCACTGTGATTATATACATTTGAAAGCACTATCCATATATACTTTTGTGTGCATCACTTCTTGGGAAAGATTGTGGTACATGAAGGCGTATATAGTGAAATCATGGTGATTGTATATATTTGAAAGAATCGTAAGTATATATATGCCTGTATTTCATTCCTATTACCGATTGTGTACATGAAGGAGTATTAAACTGGAAACCACTGGATTGTAGATACTTGAAAGAATTATAGGGATCTATTAGCGTATATTTCATTTGTAGTCTCTATGTACTTGACGCAGTATACTAAACTGAAACCAGTGTAATTGTATGTTGCAAAGTATTGTCAATGAAGTGAAACTGAATAAATATAATAAACATTTGAGGTGTGGCATGTGTAGTGTACGTATACGTGAACGTATATCTGGTGAAAAAGTTGTGTGGCAGAAGAAAAGTTTGTTTTATTTGCCTATTAAATAAACGCAATATGCAAGGGCAGCAAGGCTTCATTTTCTGTAACGCACATTATGCATATACTGTGAAGTATATATATATCCAGCACAAGTTCATACACGATGACATGCGTTTATATTTTTGCCCAGACACAATGAATGGAGCTCGACAGGTGGCGCACCATTGATAATGAGGACCACTTTCTTCAAGTAGTGTGTAATCAGTGCATGCCGATAATCTATTAGTGCAGTCTAAATAATACTGGCACCCCTGCCATGGGCACTCAACACCCTTGTGAACCCTTCTCGCACCCTCCTCAGAGGGTGCTAAAAAAGTGATGGACATCGAAGGCACCCTCCTTAAGGGTGTTTTTTTAACACCCTACAGTTTTTTACAAGTACACCCTATTCTAAGTGTGCATGAAAAAAGTACCTTTATGGAAGGTGCTCATGAAAACACCCTTAGGTTGTCGTCACTAAACAAGCTCATTTACACCCGCTGGGTGTAAAAATTTTACTGTGTGCACGTGGCGCGGACAAAGGCGGCC